>OLMU01002429.1:0-19678 GCA_900291995.1 Licmophora abbreviata | reverse complement strand
CGCTGCTTGTGTCCATCGCCATCTCCACCTCCAGCTAAATCCACATCATCACCACCCCGAATCTCAAGCATGCTCTGCACTAGACATTCTTGGGAAAGCGAGGGCGCTGACGATTTGGACGGCCGTCTACCAAACCACGCGGGCGCCGGCGTTCGAGTCGCGGCTGACAGCCTGAAATTTGACGGAACAATTAGCAGGAAAATATACACACACGAGTGCACAAAGGCTGCTGGCGTTCTCATGATAACTGCGAGATTGTGGATGCAGATGGATTGGCGACACAATCACCGAATCATCTTGATGTTGTCGATCCTGATGTTTGATGGAGAGTTGTGATGGTGTTGAGTCGAAATAAGGACACCGCGAAAGCTCTCCAGACTACGTACGAGCTTCCACGCGTAATAAGAAAAGTCTTTTAGAAATTGAGAGAGCAGTATGTTTCTGAAAATAAGTGAAAGAGTGCCCGACGATCTCAGCCGATAAAGCTCATTCTTTGAACTCAAGGGAGCCACCAACTTCAAAATGTTGCTGTTATAAACCTGCATTAGCTAATAGTAAGTCATTTAACGGGTAGCCTTGGTAGCACAAAACGAGAAGCGTGTGTGATGAAATGATCCGAAAAGAATAGACCACGATTCTGTCTTCAAACAAAATCTCGAAATCGCAGTCACTCGTGAATCTCTTGATCCAAAAAATCAGTACGAACAGTACCTATCCTTTCTCTCCTATTTGCTCAAATGATTCATTCGCATTTCATGGTCATTTAGACCAGAGTTGCCCCAATCATACCAACCGACACCCTTGACGGTAGAGTAGGCCAACGTGGCAGGCAAGAGGGCACTTCCGAACCAGCTGCCGGCAACGGTGGGTCCCGCAACACGGGCCAGTGCTGGCGCCACGTACGGTTCAAACCATGCCGTGTTGCTGCCGACGTAGGATGCGTACAGTTCCGCTCTTGCATTCTTCCATGCGGCGTCCTTCGTGCGCTGGGTTGAGGGCAGCATCGCCAGCGACGTACAGGGTGACGCCAGCGAAGATAAAGAGGAAGGTATGGGCGACAAATGCGGCGGGAGAAGTGGCGAAAGAGAGTGGTTTGCCGAGCATCTTTCCAAAGATACCTTGGGAGGCATGGTCCGTGACGGCAAGGCAGGCGGCGACACCCACAATGTGTTCAGTACGAGTGCCCCAGAAGTTCTCTGCGACTTCGCGACCAATGAATTGATTGAAGTACCCATAGTCCATCTGTACGCGAGCGAGTGGAGAGTATCAAGAGAAGAAGGGTTATGTAAGTCTCAAGATAGCGCAGTTTCAAAGAACAACTACAAAGGAACGACGGACATCGTGGCCTCTACAGCTGAACTGCTGAAAGTGCTCATCTTACCTTCTGCGTAGGATGCTGGATGAAATTGGAAAGGAAATCAGCGGTCATGTAAGTGACAAAGGTGGTTCCCGCGGCCATGAGGAGTCCAGTTCCCTTGCTTGCTGTCTCTTCGACAGCGGTCGACAATGCGCGGCCCGCCGCGGGGCTTCTCGCAGCTGCCTTCTTGGAGATGGAGGACAAGGTAGTCTTGGCAAAGAGCATGATGGCTGATGTTTGGAAAGAGTCAAGTGATCTAGAATGATAGCTCGTGAAAGTTCAAAGGAAACAGAATGCAAAAGTGAACTTGGCGGTTCGCTTTGGCATCTGCTTCGCATCAAGATCCAAAGATTTTGTGGCCGCAAACCAATGTTCAAAATGTTGATGGCTCGGTTGAAGTTGGGACGTCACAAAGAATGCAATTGACGTTTCCTTGAGTGATCTTCACGGTCTTGCCTGCGTCGGAGGACGCGCGCGGCAATGGATTGTTTTCGCGCGTCTTTCGCTCGGAGACTTTCCTGATTCGTTCGTTCTTCGCTCGTCGCTCGATCGGCGTCGCCGCCTCCGACCTCACAATGCTCAGAAAGCTGTGCTTGAGCTGTGTACGCAGTGCCGTTGTGACCCCTGTCCCCGTCTTGCTCGTGCACCGTTGCTCTCCGCCTCCCCTCTCTACTATTTGGAACCATGTCTGCTGCTGCCGCTCGTCGTAAGAAGCAACTGGCGGCTCGTCAAAAAGAAAAGGGCGACGCCGTCACGGCCAAGCTCGACGCACTGCTGAAGGAGGAAACGCTGGACGAGGCGACCGCGTACGAAGCCCTGCAGCTGGCCCAGAGTCTCGTCAAGAAAAAGGTGCATGCCGGCGATTTTACGAATGCAGCTGAACTGGCCTACACGAGCACGAACACCCTTCTCCAACACAACCGCGTGTCGGTGGCGTCCCAGCTCTTGACGGTACTGGTCGAGACACTCCGCGAGACGCAGACAGATCCGACCGACGCTTGGATTCAGCGCATCTTGGAGCTGCATGCAGCACACGAGAAATCCATGGAGGTAGTGAGTAAGGATGTCAGCATCACCGAAGTCACCCGTCTGCAGCGACTGCAGCGTGATTTTCTTCGCAAGACCATTCATTGGAGCAGTGATCTGGGACCCATCCGCTTTGGACAATTTGAACTTCAAGAGCTTCTTGGGGCGCAGTCCTGGAAATTGTCTCTCTTGGAAGAACACATTGATGAAGAGGGTGAAGAAGATGTCGTTAGTTTGCAGTGCGATGCGGTCATCCACATGGCTCTGGCGGAAAAACCACTGGCCATCTTGGCATGGCTCAAGTCCCTCCCGGCGCCCACCGACGAGGAAACGACCATGGGACACACATGCCCCCCTGCCGATCGTGATGCACTCTTGACTCGCTCGCTGCTGGTCTTTTGCGCTGTCGAAAACCTGCGGGATGCCAATACCCTGTTGAGCGCATTTATCGAACAAGTGGAAAGCCGTCCCACTGAAGAACTCACCGCGTCGTACATGAAGAAGGACGATGGAAAGTCTCCTCCTCATGTCGTCTTTGGAAGCATGCTGCTGCGTGTCTGCGAAAAGGATGCTCGCACGGGTCCCCTGTTCTCGTGGTTGCTCCGATCCTTCAAGAAGGAGCTCGATTTGCTGTACAAGCCGCAAGTCGTTCAGTCCTACACGACCAAGATTGGCAAGGTATACTTCAACATTCAACCGCCTCCCAGTATGATGAGCATGATGGAAAATATGATGGGCATGATGGGTGGAGGAGGAGGAGGAGGACCGGGAATCGATCCTGCCATGATGCAAGCAGCATTGGCGCAGGCGCAAGGAATGTAAAGCGGAGAGTTTTTTTTCCGGGATGACGATGATGATTTTGTCAGTGTCAAACTAACCCACGATAATGCAGCGATCGATAATAAGAGTAGAGAAGCCTTCTTGAGTCGATCTAAACTAGCGGTAGGGATGCCTTTCGGCTCCTAGTTCCTTGCTTCGGTTGATGACAATCCGAAAACGCGTCCGTCCGGCTCCCGGTTTGACTCCGCGAGACGCGATCGAGTAATGCTGTTGCTGTAATGATCGCGATTGAGGTGATGATATGGCGAGATGATGAACTTGATGCCGCACCGTGATGCATACCACGTCCAATTCGCATAATGGAGACTCCTCCGTTCCCCAATCTGTTTGTGGAGACCCTAGAACCGACGTTTTCTTCCATTTTAGTCTTTGCCATAGCTGATCTGCGTAGACTTGTGAGAGAGTCGAATGATGGTGACTATAGCGAGTCTGTCACGCGTAAGGTACTCGGTTTGCCCTGCCCGGGCTCTGATCTCATGGCCATCGCGGAGGGGATTGACGACGCAACGCGGGCCCGAATTCGAAGCAACGAATACAACACAGTGAGCTACATGACGAGCAGGAAGTTTCGAGAAGAACACCCCGATTTACTCAATATGGATGACATCACCGTCCATCACGTTGGAGACGGGAATGCCCAGAACGAATGTGTGCACACCATCGTGACCAATCGCAAGAAGAAGCAAGTAATATTAGCCTTTCGGGGGTCGATCACTATGCAGGATTGGATAACCGATGCCACGCTAGTCAGCGGGGACTTGGAGAACCCGTTGTACCGCGCAGATGACGACACGGACGAGCAGTCGGAGTATGTCGGAGTTCACTTGGGATTTCGAGACTATCTCTATGACGGAGCACAGCCCAAGAGCAAGATTGAATTGATCCTTGACCAGATTCAGGCATTGTTGAATGAACACCCAGGCTACAGGCTTCAAATTACGGGCCACTCGCTTGGGGGCTCGCTCGCCCTGCTCTTTTCCCTTCAAGCAGCAGTCCGCTTTGCCACGGACATTACTCCAGTAACCTGCGTTACGATTGGCAGTCCACGCGTCGGTGACAATTACTTTCGCGGAGCGATTCAGTCCCTGGAACGTCAAAAGAGACTTCGATGCCTGACGGTGCACAACTTCTTGGATCTGGTTCCCTCTTTGCCCAATCGCATCTGCCGTTGTGACTTTTGTCGACCCAATATGTTTTGCCAACCAGGCATAAAGTTGACTCTCAGAGAACACAGGTTTAGCACTAGCTACCATAGAGAACAAAGAAGCACTCGATGGGCCAAATTGAAGGGCGAGTCTCGGCGTTTCATTATTACAATATGTTGTTGGGCGAGTATGGCGTATCATCACAACTACCGCACGTATCTCGATAGGCTCGTTGCGCAGAAAGAGGAACTGAGCAAGATTTACTTGAACGACTTGTATGCGAAGGAGAGCGTTTACTACTAGAGATTCAGGCGGAGACTTCATGGTGTTTCTGTGCACACACTGAGGTCGAACCAACGTGGAACGCGACGTGAATGAAGTCACGACGTTGACGAACATTCATACTGACAGGCCAGACGTCTCGGGGCCTACGAGCAATCTTGCGTACGTAAAGAGAAGTGGAGTGGATACGGGACTAAGCAACTCTACAGACTTGTACAGAACGAGATTATAAGCGACCGCGATAGCGCTTGTGGTTCCATCAAGACCATACATATCTCGATGAACCATTCTCTGGCCTTGTTCACAATCACACTCGCGCTACCCTTTCAGAAAGAGTTCAATACGCATGCACGTTTGACACTATTTGATGTTTCTCCAGCATCGAGGCGAGCGACCCGTTCACTCAGTTGACAAGAGGAGCTGCTTCACTTTCTTGTCGGTCTTCTTGAGCATCTTCGCCCCGATGTGCACGATCTCGTACTTCCGTTCCATCTCCAGTCTGTCTTGCTCCTTCTTGGTCTTGAGTTCTTCAAACGTTTCCTCTTTCTTGGCTTCCATCTCGCGCGTGATCTGCTCTATCTGTTCCTTGTTCGCCTCCTTAGCATCTTGGTGTTTGGTCAGTGTCCCTTCGAGCCCAGCGATCTCGACGTTGAAAACACGAGCCTGGTCCTCCTTGGAGTGCTCCAATTCTCCTCGCTTGGCGCACACCTCGTCGTGTTTGACTTGAAGCTGTTCGAGTTGTTCGTTGAGATCTGCGACCGTGTTGGAGCGGTCGTTGAGCACCTGGGCGCGTTCGTCGCGCTTGGCGTCGATGGACTTGTCTTGTAGTTCCTTCAGCGTCTTGAGCAACTCTGCCTTTTCTTTTACGATCGCCAAGTTTTCAGCAGAGGCAGCCACCATCGTCTCGGCCTCAATCTTGTCGTTCGTGGCTCGTTCAACCTGCACGGATTTCTCGAGTTCCGCAGCGGCTCGCTGTTCTGCGACAGATTGGAGGTGGCCCTTTGCCCCATTCGCCAGGGCATCATCAAGTTTCTTCTTGCTCGATGTGAGTATCTTGATCGATTCCGTTAGGTCCTCGAGCTCGACCGTCTGCGCGGAGTCGGAGTCGAGGAACGCTTCCAACTCACCGATCAATGTGGCAAAGTTGTTTAGCTCCTTTGAAAAAGAGTGAACGTGCGAATCAAAGTTGGAACTTTTATCCTCATTGCTCTTGAGATCGGCTTGTTCCGCTTGAACCTTCTTGGAGAGCTCCAGCTCTTCTGAAGCGTGCTTCTCCTTAGTAGCTCCGAGTGTATTAGTCTGCAAGCGTGTTCGACAACAAAGCCCATAGTGTTAGCACAACAAAACGGAAAACAACATAACAAGACAGACTCTACACAGCATTGGAATCGAACGTACAAGCTTATCGTAGCTCTTCGTGTCTCGCGCAACGGCCGCCAGAGCCTTCTCCGTAGCATCGGCGGTGTTCTTCTTTCGCTGCGCTTCAGCGGACTGTTCCTTCAGCCGAGATCCCACTTCCTGCCCGGTCGACTCCAGTTCCTCCACAAGCTTGTCAATCTGAATACGTTCCACGATGGACTCTTTCTCAGATCGCAACTCATGCAACTCTTCCTTGAGAGACGCACAAGACTCTTGGAACGCAAGCAGCACCGCCTTGGTTTCGTCGTATTCCGCGCGCGCGCGAGCAAGATACGCACTGACGGTAAGAGGGGGAGAAGGATTGCTCTGGTCAGCACTGTCCACCTCCGTCGTCGTTGCGGAGGACAAGAGGACATCGTCGTTCTTCATGAGCTCGCGAAGGGCATCCACGAGACGATTGCGAACCTGCTCGTTCATGGCGGCGCTGTCGCGCTCGCCAGAGGCACTGCGACGGAGCGAGGACATCTCGTTGTAGGCATGCAGCAGATCCTTGGCGAGCTGGGTGGCGAGGCGCTGTTCGCTTTGGATGCTGCCTTCGAGGTTCGAGAGGGAGGCATCGATCTCTTGGATCTCGGTGCGAATGGAGTTTCGAAGATCTTCGTTCACATTGACGGAAGATCCCCAGGACAGAAGGAACGGATCCGTCACCGCGTCGTCAGAAGTCGATGGCATCATGCTGAAGGTAGAGGAGGTGCTCGGATGCGAAGGAGAATCGGAAATGCGATGCGATGTCGTGTTCGTCACCGCGATGTTCAAAATGTGATGCTTCTGTTGGTGTGATAAAAGTGGCGCGCGCAAACACAATGACGCCACCTCCACGACTCGACTCATGACTCCGACTGAAAACGGGCAGGATCCTACGTAGTTTAAAAGTACGCGTTGAGCCCACGGCATTTTAAACCCAGGTTCGTCCCACGTGTCCCGATCACTACCCCCCTCATACTCGTCAATGGCTTTCAAGCGATGGAACAAGAGAACGTAGTAGTGCCCCACCTTCTCGAATCACTGGCAGGAATCGCAGATAACCTTTAGCCCGACAAAGGCCATACCTGACAAAGGGAGCCGACGAAGAAAAAGACAGACTATCTTTCGTCCTTGTCCACTTCGATCGGGAAAGGTCTCGACGTCACCGCATCGTCGTCAGTGAGATTCATCGTTTCACCCGAGTCATCCCAATCGAGGTTCAAAAATCCATTCTTTCGTGTCTTTCGGAAACTAAAGACAGATCGCAGCTTTCCCACACCGCTCTGACCCGCAGAACGTCGACGATTTCCGGTATCCAACATCGGAGCACTTGGAGGAATCTTTACACTGTCGCTACGTTCACTAGTACTCTGACGCAATAATAACGGAGACACCGAGTTCTGTGCCGTCGTAGTAGTACTGGCCGTCTCGCCGCAATCGACATCCGCCTTGGGCTGCGTCGGAGTTTTCTTCGCCAAGACGACGACCTCTTGAGACTGTTCCGTCGAGGCGCTATTGTCATAGCTCTTGACGAGCCCAAGCGACGTATACGAGAGAGCCAAAGCACTGACTGCGGAATCAGAATCGGTTGTGTCGCCTTTGGTGGATGCAACAGCACAAGTCGGAGTCGGCAAAGACTCAAAGGGAGGTACGAACGTGAGATATTGCCGGGCATGATGATGAGTCAGGATGCCTTCCGGAGCATGTATTCTTGCTTGCGCTGTACGCGAGAGTGTGGCCGGACCGTGTGAGTTCATCTGCATCATTCGAATGTCCTTCAAATGATCCAGTACGTCGTCGGCATCCTGGACCGTACGATCCTTGGACATTTTGCATGGTTTGGCAATCCAGACTTCGTGTGGAACGACATCGAACTGTCGAATTCCGACACAGTTGATGAGCAACGTAGATTGCCCACCGCGTTGCTCAATGAGTCCATCGTAATCCGTATTCCAAGCGTCCGGGAGCTGCTGCCGAACCGACTGAAGGACGTCCCGAACCGTGTCGGCAGAGACGTCGATCCAAAGCTGCATGAGTTCGTACTGCTTGCGCGGTGGGTCCATTAGCAGGACGATCAGGGGACATCGAGAGTTCTCTTTGGGTTGTATTCTCTTTTCGCGGTGCTTGGACCAACGAGACTTGGGTAGTTTTGCCAACAAGCAGTCAATTTCAGGCGGCGCCGAGGAGAGGACATAGGCTTGGCGCCATTGACTCTCCAAGGACGAGGCCGCAGTCTGAGGTGAGGAAGGATAGATGTTCAGAGGCACACTCGGCTCTCGTCGAGGTCGGGAGCCACAGGATTCACTGAGATCAGAAAAGGTTCGGGAAGAAATCGACTCGGCTTCGATGCTGCTGGGCGCTCGGAAAGGACTCGAGTCGGTGCTGTGCTGTTGGCGAGTCGGATGCTCCAGAGCTTCTGCTCCAAACGTGTCCTCCGCGAAGCGAAGATGTCTTTCCGGTGAGATGGGAGCCATGATGAGCAGTAGCTGTGGCAGGGCAACAGCGGTCTCGATGCAGGAACTAGTGCCACCAAAACAACGTCGGTCTACTCCGCAACACTCCGCTCTCCAGTTAGTCCACTCCTATTCGATTGTAGCAGCAAACTTGAACAAAAAAGGTATCGTGGCAAAAGCGGCCAGCTCGTGGCCACTCTCTCCATGTGCATGACTTCTCGCATTTATGGCGCCAGGTCAGTCGGAGTGGGACTGAGTACTTAAATATATATAGGCATGAATACATAAATTCCAGTCCAACGTCTCGGACCACGCTCATAATTCATTTGAAATGTGAAATGTCAAGATGGCCCATTCGACACAACACACAACACATTCAACATCATGTTGTCAATACCGCGAGAATGCTGAGCTGTGATCTGATGAGACGAACCAACGACAACGACCTCACACAATGCATGTCCACATGAGGCAGAAAATTCTGCGCTAGAGACATGAATATGCACGACGCCCGGGAAACCATTTGGTTGCGTCGTGAACAAGCAGTGCTATATTCTTCTTTACGACGAAATATTACTTGTCTTGCCGCGCGCTACTTGGTTACCACCCGCCATCAGGATAGCACTGTTGAAACTTCGATCCACATAGAGTATGATATATGTGCATATATGCAACAAGTAACCACTCTCCTCGCAGCCTCCGCAAGAAACGGGACACTCCTCAGAAGCCATCGAACGGTCGCAGACTCGGGTCACTCTGATGTCCTTGCCCTTCTTGAGCAGTCTTGTAAGCCACCGACATTTCTTCTCGCGATTCCTTCATTCGAAAGTGTTGAGCTTTTCCTCAGTACACTCTGCTCCGCCCTATTCTCCTCCGCCATCACCACTATCTGGTACCGGTGAAACTGGAAAGTGTCATAATACTGCGAAATCATAAATAGTTAGACTAGAAGTGCCGCGTTCGTTGTCGGCCTTGTTCGGGCTCAATTTCATATCCCCTTTTCCCGGAGAGTGGTTGCTCCCTGAGTTGGCCGTCAGAACGGCCGTAAGCGGCCGACCAGCCATTGTCGGCTTGCCCGCCGTTCCAGTCTTCTCGAGGGCCACGGTAGCCCCCCCGCGGTGGCATGTCGGATTGATAGACGTCCGCAGGCGGATCATTCCTGCCGTGGTGCGAAGGCTCCCGTTGAGCGTGACGATAGCCCCCACGCTGATAAAAAGTACTGTCCTGAGCTCCTCCAGAAGAGGAATCATAATGGCTACGATGGTCGCTGCGCGAGTCGTCAAAGCCAGCCGGCAGTCTGCCTCCATATTGGTACCCCCTTTCCGATCTTTCAATTGCAGTCTCGTGCTGAACTGCGCGGGGCGGCGGCCGTCGCTCGTGTCCACGTTCAAATCGAGAGGGACGACTCGTCTGCTCATAGCCACTCATCGGCTGCCCCCTCTCGTATGACCGATCGGAAGCTGGCAGACCTGCTCGATCAGACGCTGGCGAGTCGATGCCACGGAAATCGGATGGTGGGCCGTCACTCCGCGGACGACGTTCGTATGGGTGGTCGCGATTGTTACATGGGGGCCGCTCACCTCTGCCTCTACTACCTCGCCCCGGAGTGCCACCATATGCAGGATTCATAACTCTCTCGTGGGGTGCTCTTTCTGCAACCCTTCGAGAGGAGCCACTATCAGTGTCGTAATTGCTTTTGGGGCGGTAAGAAGGATTTCTGGTTGCGTCAGAACGACGACTGAACGTCTGATCATTTGAATTCTTCGGGGGGTTCTTCGGTCGAACGATCTGCTCAGCGTCTGGTACCTCGTTCTCGGTTGTCTCTTCTTCCTTAAACTTCAGATACGCTGCCCGGTCAAAGATAATCCTGCCGCCATGCCTGAGTGCCTCTGCTTCCAACGACGCCTTGTCGATCTGGATTCGTCCCTTGTTGGGCTGCTCGATTTCGCGCATGTTCATACAGCGGAGCATCGCCTGTACACGCTTTCGCATGCCATCCAGACCTACACGAGTGCCACGGATCCGAGTCCTCCCATATCCCGTGACAATGTTGATAGACTCCACATCTCTCAGTTTGGAAGAATTGTGAGAGAGGTAAGGCACAAGGCATTCCTCGAACCACCAAACCAGGGCGATCTCGCCACCGCCGAGCGAAAGGAAGTGAAGATCGAGCTCCAACCACTTGGACCCGAGTCGCGATACTTTTGCGTAGAAACCACGTTGAACGCCTATGATGAAGAAGATTGAGCACCGTGGAGAGGATAAGACACATCGCATATCTCAAACTCTCCCAAATACCCGTGTGGTCTACATTCGTACCATCGTGGAACAACTTTCGAGCCAACTGTATCTGGGAGCACGTCGCATCGAGGACCGCATTGTATGTAACAATATCGCGTTTCACACACTGGTCGTCCATGCTTAAAAATAGTTCGTATCCCTTCGACCAGAGACCCGACCTTGCGCAAGCCGTAATCGCCGAGTTGAACACATGGACATTTGGCTGAATCCCTTCCATTTTCATACGTTCCAATAGTTGAAACGCAATGTCAGCTCGGCGGCACTTTTCCATACACGACATGGCCACACCAAAGATGATGACATTCTTCTTGAGTCCAACTTGAGTCATCTCGTCAAGATAGGCGAGGCACTGACGATATTGTTGACCTTTCTCGCACGCCGCCAACGCTGCACCATAGCTCACGTGCGTCACGGCCATGCCTTTCGCTTTCATCTCTTCAAACAAATCAAGAGAGCGCTCCCACTGCAGCCCCTTTTCTAGGGCTGTAATAGTGGCATTGTACGTGACGACATTCGGCGGGGTTGAAGACTCTTGGAGTTCTCGAAAAAGCGATAACGCTTCTTCCCACAATCCTCCTTTCGCAAGGGCCGAAATAGCAGCGCTGTAGGCCACCACATTGGTACCAAGACCGGATGATCTCATATCGTGCAGTATTTTGAGTGCCAGCTTCCACTGTTGACTCTTTTCCGCCGCAGAGATGAGTGCCGAGTACGTAACAACATTTGGTTGTATCCCGTCGTTCTTCATTGTCTCGAAGATGTCCATAGCACGACTTGCAGCCATACCCTTTTCACATGCACTAATGCAGCAGTTGTAGGGAATACAGCTGGTTTGAAGCCTTAAACTTCGCATCTCGTTGAGCAAATGAAGTGCTTCGTGAAACTTGCCTTGCTTCTCGCAGGCTGCTATGGCAGACGAGTACGTGACTTCGTTCTTGGTAACGTTCTTGGCTTCCATTTCACCCAAGAGGCGCAAAGCTAGCCCCGTATTTTTGGTCTTTTCACAAGCAGATATGATGCTGTTGTACATGTAGACTGTCGGTGAAATCCCCACTGCATCGCTCCACTTCCAAACCACCATTGCCACGTCCATGTTTCGTCGACGACCGAGCAACGAAATCAAGGAGGAACTTGCTCTACCACTGTCGAAACTTGCCGTGTAGCTATCTCTGGCTTTGTCCAGCTCATGGCGAATGTTACAGTCAGGCTTGCATAGCTCAATCACAAGCGAGTTGACATTCAGGCCTTGAATCCACATGTCTCTAGTTGGTCGTCCTCCCGAAAACTTGTCTATTTGAGCAACATCTCGGTCTCGCAGAGAAGCTCGTTCATTGTAACCTCGCTTGTAATGATCGTGTGATTCGGGCGCGACATGGGAGGGAGCCCCCACAGCTCCCGGCACAAAGTGCGAACCGAAATCAGGCCTCTGACTTCTTGGCTTATTGTTGCGTGATGATATGGCAGAAGTGGTAAACTGTGAATTGTCGTGGTTCGGTATTTCGCGGGATGAGGTAGCAGCTGGCTTGATTGTCGCATCTCCGCCACGATCGTAGTAGCTAGAAGTTCAATGATGAGAGTTCAAACTAGTCTGTGAGTTGCCTCCTTCTCCGCACAAGGCAAGCTTGCCGTTGTCGTCTCCTTACCTATCGCTCATGGTCAATCTTCTCTCTCAAAGAAGGAAAAAGTATGTAACAAAAAGTGAGACATGCGCGTCAATCGAAATCGCGATTTTTGAGTTTTGTGGTGGCGAGGTACGATGCGTCAGTACTGATTGTACATACACATAAATCAGTACAATCTGAACAGAACTCAATGCACAGTATCCATTCGACTGCTCCGACTGACCTGGAGTCGAGCTGATCGAGCACCAACCGCCGCGAGCAGAGAAAAATACTGACGCACGACGCACTCCGCTGATGTGGGCGCGCCACTTGGCGCCAACCACTCAACACACATCAGTGGATGAACACTGATGGATCAGAATCGATTTCACTAGTCAAACCGCAACGTACTGTACCATCCAACCATGAACTTTGCTTGCCTAGTTGCCCTCCTCGCCGCCTCATCGGCTTGTGCTTTCACACCCCAGTCGGTGGCGTTTGCGCGAGCGAATAACAAGCAGAACGGCAGAGCCATCATCGGAACGCAGCTCAACATGGCTGAAGTGACGGTCGGGCTCATCAAGGAACTGCGCGAGGCGACTGGAGCCGGCATGATGGACTGCAAGAAGATGTTGATCCAGACGGATGGGGACGTGGACGCTGCCATGGATGAATTGCGAAAGAGCGGACTTATCAAGGCCGACAAGAAGGCTGGACGTGTTGCTGCCGAGGGCAAGATTGTCTCGGCCTCCAAGGGTGACAAGGCAGTCTTGGTAGAGTGCAACTGCGAGACGGATTTCGTCGCCAAGGACGCATCATTCCTCTCTTATGCCGGCAAGGTGGCCGATGCAGCTCTTGCTGTTGACGGTGAGGACATGGAAAGCCTCATGGCCACGGAGGTCGACGGATCTACTCTCGAAGAAGGCCGCCAGGCTCTGGTGGCTAAGATTGGGGAGAACATTCAGGTTCGTCGCATGGCCGCACGAGGAGGCGAAGGATCCACGGTCGGAAGCTACGTTCACATGGGAAAGATTGGTGTTATGGTCGAACTCGAGGGAGGAACCTCGGAACTCGCGACCGACGTAGCCATGCACGTCGCCGCCATGAACCCCGCGTATGCCACACAAGACGATGTGCCCGCGGAAGACGTCGAGAAGGAGCGTGCCATCCTCACGGCCCAAGTTGAGGACTCGGGAAAGCCCGCTGAGATTATTCAGAAAATGGTGGACGGTCGTATCCGCAAGTACTTGGAGGAAATCGTCCTCGTCAGTCAAACTTTCGTCAAGACTAACGATAAGACCGTCGGACAGCTTCTGAAGGATGCAGGAGCAACCATGAAGGGGTTCACACGTGTTGCCGTCGGAGAAGGAATCGAGAAGAAGGAGGACGACTTTGCTGCGGAAGTCGCCAAGATGGCCGGTGGTAGCTAACTTAGTAGAGCGTCTGTTTGTGAGACCACACCCGTCAAGCGGTGCTGTCATTACACTCCCGCAAAAATACAGTAGTAATCTACAATACTTCTATAGCATGGTAAGTGCTGATATCACATTGGCAGCAATAGAGTCCTTGGGAGCTCCAAGGAGTAGCTCCGATTTGCCATAGTCATCGTGGTCCCGCAGTCGCACCAGGTGTACCTGATAGCCGTGCGCCTCGTTGGCATGCATCAGGCGGTCAAGCTCGATAACAAGCTTGGCCTTTCGTTGATGGTACCGCTGCTCGAGCGATGTCTGTGGCCCGAGTCCAACATCGGCTGTTTTGGCCAATAGCTCATAGTGCTCTTCCGGAGACGAACTGCTACTAGTCAGTTCCTTGTCGACTTGGAGTGGTCGCAAGTTTGATCTCAACCACTGTGAGCGAGGATACCTCATATCAGAAGGAGCTGCACTCCGTTCCGTGGAAATTGAAGGCCCGTACCGATTCAAGGTTCGGGTGGTGACCGACTTGGCGGTACAACACGGGCTCACAACAAATGGCACTTGGCGAGTCGTTGCAAGTCGAATCGCCATATCGGTAGCCGCCCCACAAGCGTGCAATGAGAGTACTATATCCGTATCCTCTGGTAATGTAGTTTTTGCAAGATCTGCACATAGAGTCGTAATCCTTGGGCCAGGAGTCTGTCGTCTCGATCGTTCAGACGCTTCCTGCGCTCTCGCCACCAGTCGCTCCAACGCGACTCGATTCACATCCACAGCACATATTTCATCGATTGCATCATCATCCGACAGCAGTCCCACAAGCGGGATGCAAAGATTTCCGGCTCCACTACCGGCATCAACGATCGTAGAATGGGAGTTCTTCGAAACTTCCATCAGCTGCGACACGACGTAAGCAAACGCTTCTACCTGACGTCGCTTTCGCATCGCACGAGGAGTGTCGGCGCGAAGCTTTCCACCTTGTTGCGGGTCAAAAATTGGGTCGATCGATGCCCAATTAGCATGTGGCGCATCTAAAAGGGGGACAGTGACTGTGCCATGCTCGTCAAGAGAGATAGAACCGTGTTCGTTCTCAAGAAACAGCAGAGGAGGCAAAGAGATCTGCTTCAGGATCCGGTCAATGCGAGCCCTTCGTTTGAAAGTTCGCCTGGACCATCTAGAGGGTTCTGTTCTGGATAACAAAAAGAGAATGACTCTGTGTGCCGCTGAAACTTTCATTCGAGCTAGAGCGGGTGGCCGATGGGACGCTTGCGAATAACGTTCTTCCAAAGTGATGGTTGTGGTTGGGCGACGGCCATCGGCCATCGCGCAGCGGCGGGAATGTCGCGACGCCTCCGGGAATGAATCACAATCGAATTGAATGAATCATGTTAACTTTCATCGGCCGTCCCGCCTATACTGCGTCATCCGTGACTAAGAAGTGTCAGTCATTTGTGTGACCATTGATACTATTGGGTCATTCCAATACTTCGAATGAAAGGGCTCTTCCATCGGCGATCGACGCTCACACTTTAGGCACTTTGCCCTCTCGAAAGTCTCACCAGCAAAACGACAATGGACAAGTTTACTGGAATGGCAGCTGGCCTCCTGGGCAAGCAAAAGTTGGCAGGCTTAGGACTGGGCGGGGGTGACAATGGAGAAGACGAACGCAAGGCGGCGGAGAATGCTGCCCAGAGCCGCAAGCAGCTTCAGGCGAAACGAGCGGAGCGTGACAGAGAGTACAAGCAGAAGCGAGCGGGTCATAGTGTCAAGAAGGGGAGCATTGCAGCCCGATGGGCGGCCAATAGAAGTAAAGGACACGAGGAGTAATTTGACGGCTGCGAATGCGAGACCTAGACGTGCGAGCCATGAGAACACACGTGACTACTAGATACAGGTATGGGGCTCCCCAAGCTAACACAGACCTGATTATTTTCTCAATGGTTAGTTGAAAACTTGTTACATCGACTTGTACTCGTATTACGTATAACCTTATCAGAGAAATAAGTTGCTTGACGCGTTGACACCCAGTTTCAATATTCTTCAGCAAGCAACCACAATATGCACAACTTCCAAACTGCGTATCCGCAGACGGACAAATACTTTTATCTAGATTGCGTGTGTGCTTCTCGTGAATCATGTGAAGGGGATGCAGTACGTTGCCTCCATTCGCACATTCGACAGGAAGTACGAAACAGTGTTCGAACGAGATTGGAGATCCCCATGTGACGTGGTATGCGAACCCTGAAAACGCGCGCCGGTGTGTCATTGATGTGATGTCTTCGCGTGTTTCGAATTCGCAAAGTTCAAAGTTCGGAATTCTGTGTGTCGATGATTAGTCGAGCATATCACCTCGCGACAGCTCTTGTTCCTGTCGTCGCCCTTTGTCATCTGTAGGTCACCTCGAACAGACTTGAAGAGTTCCCGCTCGAACGATGCGGTCCGTGATGATCCTTTCACGGAGCTGTTCTTCTCGTTTGACAAATTCGAAAGTAGCTCGAGCCCGGCGCCTGTTCTCATCCGCAGTCACAACTAGTACTGATTCTGTCACTCAGACGAACACATCCATGAATCTCTTTACCGCCATCAACAATGCCATGTCCATTGCCATGAAGACTGACGACTCGGCTGTCGTCTTTGGAGAGGACGTTGCCTTCGGTGGCGTCTTTCGGTGCTCTCAGAATCTACGCGAAGAATTTGGGAAAGAACGCGTATTCAACACGCCGCTCAGCGAAAATGGAATTGCTGGCTTTGCTATCGGATATGCAAGTATGGGAGGGACTGCAATGTAAGTTTATTGAAACTCTGGATTACGAAAAATGATGAAAGATGAGTTTTAACTTATGATCGTCATCAACACAGTGCTGAATGCCAGTTCGCCGACTACATTTTTCCGGCATTCGACCAGATTGTCAATGAGATGGCCAAGTTTCGGTATCGCAGTGGTAACCAGTGGAACTGTGGAGGAGTGACGCTACGCGCTCCCTGTGGAGCTGTCGGACATGGAGGTCACTACCACAGTCAGAGTCCAGAGGCCTATTTAGCACATACACCTGGATTGGTTGTCGTCATGCCGCGTGGTCCTAAGAGTGCCAAGGGATTGCTACTCAGCTCCATTCGAAGTCAGGATCCAGTCATATTTCTAGAGCCCAAGGTTAGTTTCTGCAAGGATTGACTGACAGGGACGTTCTTCTCTCTTGTGGAATCAACTCTTCGTTCTCACAACGTCATTCTTTGCAGGCGTTGTACCGAGCAGCGGTGGAAGAAGTCCCGGAAGGTGAATATGAAATTCCTTTAGGGCAGGCAGAAGTGTTGAGGGAGGGTAGCGACGTGACAGTGGTGGGATGGGGAGGACAACTGCGCGTGTTGCGGCAGGCTTGCGATCTGGCTTTCCAGCAATACGGCATTCGCTGTGAACTAGTTGATCTCCAAACCATCTTGCCCTGGGACGTGGAGACTGTCGAACGCAGTGTAAGGAAGACGGGAAAGTTGGTGGTGAGTCATGAGGCACCGGTGACGTGTGGATTTGGAGCCGAGATTGTTGCCAAGATGCAGGAGCGATGCTTCTTGTCGCTGGAGGCGCCCATTCAGCGAGTGTGCGGATACGATACTCCCTTTCCCCTCGTGTTTGAAAAGTACTACATTCCCGACGAGCTTAAGAACCTTGAAGCAATCCGGTACGTGATGGAT
The DNA here is from genome assembly GCA_900291995.1 of Licmophora abbreviata. Taxonomy (NCBI): domain Eukaryota; phylum Bacillariophyta; class Fragilariophyceae; order Licmophorales; family Licmophoraceae; genus Licmophora; species Licmophora abbreviata. The sequence goes on along the minus strand of OLMU01002429.1, from coordinate 2,188 downwards.
TTTGCAGGCGAATGAAAATAGACTTTGTTGATCCCATTGTTCACTCTTGTAGTGGCAGTAGGTGTGTAGTGTCTTCGCCGTGCGCGCCATGTTGGTATAACCGGTATGATAGCACCACCTCGCTCGCGCTCGGGTAGGCGCATCTGTGGTCCAGCGCCGCCGGTTTGAGGTTGACGCTCGGTGTCGTGAGTTGATTCATTCGAGTAGAGTTTCCCGGCAAAACTTCCAAAACTTCGTCTATCGGCTCGGCACAATGGAAACAGATGATGTCAATCTGAAGTACTGTGCCACCATGTCAATAGAAGGAATTTTCGTATCGCCTGTGGCGTCTGGTCCCATGCAAGCTGTTGAGAAGGCGACACTGATTGCTGGAAAGGGTCTCGAAGGGGACAGATACTGCGAGAACGTCGGCACCTACTCTGTTCTGCGGATATCCAAGAAGAAGCCAGGCGAACGCGAGCCAGGCCGACAACTAACCATGCTTAGTGCTGATTCAATTGAGGCTGCCGTAAACCAACATGGATTGACAGAGCCGAAAAGTCTTGGAGATTTACGACGCAATATTGTCGTGAGAGGACTGACGGCCGAGGAACTGCTTTCTGCGGCTGGACATGTCGTCACTCTCGGCGGCACCTGTCGAATCCTCGTACATCGACACTGTGTCCCATGTATGTACAATGAACGGAAGAACGCCTTGCCAGGATTGATGAAAAGTTTGTGGATGGAAGCAGGTGTATCCTGCGAAGTGCTGGAAGGAGGAACTATTTCTGTCGGCGATGCGGTTCAGATTCTCACGTGTGAAACTATGGAAATCGACGATGGTAATCAAGCTCCAGGCTTCTATGTGCCACCATCAAAGCGAACGACAGAAATGGTAAGGGGCTCGCTGAACCGGATGAGAATGACCAAGGAGGAACTGCTGGAGTTAGATCCAGAGGGCGTCGAACGAGTTGAAGCATCGTATGGCACAGTTGGTTTGACATTCTGGCCGCGCGACAAGAAGTAGTTACGCATCAATCTAGACTACCAGTGCTCCTTCTTCGTCTTCATCATCTTGTTCAAAGATATCAGCGTCAAAGTCAGTACTTGCATTGAGAAAGTGTAGCGACGCCTGCAGAGTAACCAGGGCATAGCCTTCTTTCCCGCGAAGAAGTTGCTCGTCTCTTGCGAACTCTTCTAGGAATACGATTTCTGCATTGATATGTGGCACCTTGGCGGCAATAATGTGCTGACAGACAATCTTTAGAAGCGAATCAGCACACAAATGAGCGCTACCTCCCTGCGAAGCGAAGAACACGGATATTTCCTCCAGGAAGCGCACACATAGGCGGAGCTTATCGACGGCGGCATGAGCGTCTGGGAGCATTCTCAGAGCATCGAGTGCTGGCTGCGAAATACTGTCCGCCATGGAATTTGAGCGCGCCACGCTTTTCTCTATCTCAGTTGAATGTGACTTTTCAAACGAGGCAATACTGTCGAGCAACGCTTCGTCGGACGCTTCTGTCTCCGAAACAATCTCTTGGAACACTGAACCGTAAAGCTCGCCGAACACAAGCCCTTCAACTGATGTCGCCGACATTTCGGTAATGACAGGCGATGATGCGAAACCTGGTCGAACATCCAGTAGCGTTGCTGTCACATGCTTGATTACTGCGTGAGTGTCCTGACGACGAGCTCGTGCCACGTCGTCACTGCCAATCCCCTCGTCGCAAATATCTGCCGATGTAGCGCCATCGTCTCTTTCTTCAGCACTCTCGGCGATTCTATCGTCTCTATTTTCATTGTGAACCGACGCCGCTAGACCCTCTCGTTCAATACATCGTTCCCGATACTTTTGGATGAGATACTTGTACACATGTCCAGGAAGACTTTGTTTGTCGTTCAGACTACGACTAACAAGCAGCAGAACCTTGTCAGTCGTCGGGATTTCTGTCTCATCCGTTTGAACAATGTCCGAATCTCGCAAGTATCGCTCTCTCTTGGCGTTGTCAGCCTCTCTCGCCTGGGAGCTCGGTATGATCCCAAAAGTCCACCGCGGAGGTGGAGGAGCCGACTCTCGAGCGTCCGCACAGATCGTTTCCCATACCGGATCAATCAAGACATTCGGTCGGACCAGCAAGACCTTGCGCTTGATGCCATCCTCACCAATCGTTAACACTCGCCTTTCCTGATTCTCCTGTATCATATG
>OLMU01002426.1:0-15580 GCA_900291995.1 Licmophora abbreviata | reverse complement strand
ATGATAATGTCATGTCCGCGGCAGATATGATCAAGGAGATTCCGGAACTTGAAGCTCCCGCTGAGGCCACTCGTGTTTCGGGCTACAAGGTCATCCAGGAGATCTCTAAGCTTGTTCCCCACTACGTTTCGGGATCTGCCGATCTTCACGGATCCACGCGCAACTACATTGAGGGTGGCGGAAACTTTGGAGCTGGTTTCGACAAGAGCTACGGGGGAAAGAACCTTTACTTTGGTATTCGCGAGCACGCCATGGGATCCATCATGAACGGATTCGGTTACCATGGACTCTTCAAGATCTCGGGATCCACATTCCTTGTCTTTGTTGATTACTTTCGCGCCACTGTGCGCGTTGCTTCCCTTTCGGAGCTTAACGCTGTGTCCTACATTCTCACCCACGACTCTATCGGAGTCGGAGAGGATGGTCCCACTCATCAGCCTGTCGAGACTGTCAGTGGCCTCCGTGTTATCCCTAACCTTGATGTCTACCGTCCCGGTGATGCTGAGGAGACTGTTGCTGCCTTTGTCAGTTCCGTCACTCGTAAGGAGGGCCCGACCGCTCTGATCTTTTCCCGTCAGAATATTGACCAAAATGATGCCATGCCTGCCATGGAACGGCGTGAGGGTGCCCTCAAGGGAGGATACGTTGCCAAGAAGGAGAGTGGTGATTTGGAGATGATCATTCTCGCTACTGGATCGGAGGTCCCGCATGCCCTCAAGGCTGCCGCCGACCTTCCGGGAGCCCGTGTCGTGTCGATGCCATGCATGGAAGCGTACGAGCGCCAGAGTGATGATTACAAGGAGAGCGTGCTTCCTTCGTCGTGCACGAAGCGCATTGCCATCGAGGCTGGTGTGAGTGGTCTTTGGTACAAGTACGCCAGCAAGGTTGTTGGTGTTGACCGTTTCGGCTTCTCCGCACCGGGAGACATCGTCATGACCGAGCTTGGTATGACGCCCGAGAACCTTGCTAAAGAGATTGCATCCATGGACTAAATAATCGCTCAGTGCACAACAAAAGTAAATTACTAAGTCTTTCTCTGTTTGCACAATTTCTCTTTGCCTTTGTGTGATTTCAGGCGTTTGTCTTGTTAGACTACTTCGCAGTATCCGGTCGCGAAAGTGTGTTCAAATGATGTGGAATTATCGGAATCGAGTTAGTCGCCTACGCCACCACCCGATCACCCGATGACGCCGCCGCTGTCTCTCATCTATGATACAAAAACGAAAACGAACGGCATCCACAATTCTTCACTACCAGTCGTTGAGTGAACGTGATGATCATAGAACAACATTGCAGGAGTAGCAATGCCACATCGATTGCTTGTGAGCCGGCTGGAAATGCCTTTCTTCTTCCTCTCGTCGAATCTCCGCAAAAGCCGCAGCGGCGCGTCGCCGCCCCGGAGGTGCCTCCAGGAGCTGCTGCTGCGGCCGCCGAAACATCACCTCATCGGATGCTATCGGTTCAAGACAGCCTTATATTATAGTAAGAGAAGACCGACAACGGCGAAACAACTTTCACGAAAAGAGCGGCGATTGATGGAAAGAAAAGAGGAGAACGCGAAACGTCGGAAAGAAATACAGCAGGGGAAGGCGCCCATCACCAGCAAAGTAAACGGCGAAACACCCTCTTCCGGAGTAGTAGAACAGCTGAGACGATTTCTTCCTGCACGCCCTTGTATGCCTGGAGGCTTTTCTTCGTTTGGACGTGATCAATGGATTGCAACGGCCAAGAGGATTCCCTTTGTCATTGTGTTGGTGGTCCTCGTCTTGTCAGAAGATACGTCTCCCCTAGTCTTTGTTCAAACGAAGGGGGCGAGTATGCTTCCGACTATTCATCCTATAGGTGACATCTTTCTATCGAGTACAGGCGCATGGAGTCGCCTGCTGCAACTGAAACGAAGCTACAAGGTGGGAGATATCGTATTGTGGAGGGACCCCGAGACAGGTGAATCTAAGTGCAAGCGCGTCGTTGGGGTCGAAGGCGATACAGTTCGGAGATATGGAGAGTATGCTGACAACTACACAGATTGGGATGACTGGGGCATAGTGCCGGTGCCGCAGTGTGACGACTCGTGGGATACCGGAGAACGATTGGCGGACAAGATGCTCGAAGTCCAACGTCCGTATGTTGTGCCATCCGGCCATGTCTGGCTTGAGGGCGACTTTCCTCCTTTCTCGCTAGACTGTCGACACCGTGGGCCCGTTCCCGTGGATTGGATTCACGGAAAGCTCATTTGTCGTCTATGGCCTCCAAGACGAAGCAAGGGAGTGCCTGACATTGCGGTATCGAGTGGCCAGCGACCGACGCCGCTGTCGCTCGACGAAGCGCTGATGGGAAGCTACAATCTTTCCCCTCGACCTCGGTGAAGATAGCTGTAAAGCGTAGCATTAGTTGAAAGGACCACTTTAGATTGTAGGTATACCTACGACCACACAGCAACATCGGATCGCATCGCGTCCAGACATGAGCGACGTACCGATTGTGTACAGACGGCGCGGAGTCCTACCGGGTCTGAACACACTCGTGACTGAAGCTCCCGCCAAACTTTCGATGCGCCGCGGGCCGCGGGTGTCTCAACGCACCATACGCAGTTTGGTGCCACACTTCACCTTCGGAGAGGGTCACACACACACAAGACGACTCCGTTCGCCATTACGACAAGGCAGCAGCACCTAAGACACGAACAAGCACAAACTCGAAAACTGGGAACTTGCACTCGACCAGAGAGCAAAACGAAAAGTCGTCTTCCAACTTCAGCGATTCGAAATCGAGCAACGGGGCAATGACTTTGGTTCAGTCACACCGTTGCCAGGCATGGACAGCTATGACGTTGTTTCTAGTGGTCGGATCTCTGTTCTCTGGTGTTCGTGACGTTCACATTATTTCCAAGGAATACAAACAGCAAGAAGAAGTTTTCTTTCCTGACGGTTCCTTCCATTTTTCATCTGAAACGAGCGGAGCGATCAAGACACCAGAGAGTATCGACTTCAAGAGTGCAGTGAAGCCAGTGCCACGTAAAGACTGGGCCAAGTTTGACAACTTCAAGTGCCTCCAAGAGGGCAAGCCAGAGTATCCTCCTCCCGAGGTCGTGTCGCGTCGCGCCCCCTTTGCCATCATGTTGGGAGCCATGAAGTCTGGGACGACAGCCTTGTCAGACTATCTCTATCAACACCCCAGTATTGTTCATCCGCGAGGAATCAAGGAGATTCATTATTACGACGTCGTCTACGACAATCTAATTGCCACTGAGAAAGGGATCCCACGAGGTAAGGCACGTGTCATTTATCGAGATAACTTCAAGAGGGCATTGAAGGAGAACTACAGTCTGCTCAAGAAGAACACGTCCCTCGTTGCTCTGGACGATTCGCCGCGATACCTACTTTGGTCAGATCGAGTGCCGAAGCGGCTCTTGTGTGTCACTCCGTGGGCCAAGACCTTTGCTATACTGAGAAATCCAGTGGATCGAGTCTTTTCGCACTTCACAATGCTATCGACGAGTAAACGAAACAAGCAGGCCAAAAGGATGACGTTTGAAGAGTGGATTGATCGAGATTTGCAATCGCTACGGAAGCTGGGAGTTGTGCGAGACTGGCAGAGTCAAGAGGAATTTGATGCATTCGCTGGATCCGATGCTGAGATGGAAGCGTGGAAGCAGTACACGCGGACCGGAACACAAGCACCGCTGGGTCGAGGTCTATACGCACTTCAACTACGACATTGGTTCAAGGCGTATGAAGACTTTGGAAAGAATCGCTCCGATCTTCTCATTCTTCGTAACGAGTACATGAAAGACAACACAGAGGAAGTTTACAAACAAGTCCTTGATTTTATCGGCTTGCCGTATGTTCCATTGGAGGACACCTCTGAAAAGTATGCGGGCAGATACCGCGGGCAACACATGAGTAACGAGACGCGCGCAAAGCTGGAACAGTTCTTTTCTCCGTACAATCGGCAGCTTTATAACTTGTTGGGGAACGACTGGCAGGGAGTATGGGATCCAGTAGAGCGTAAGGAAGAGGAAATACAATAGCGCATAGTCCTCTTTACGACTTTCTACGAAACCTGGAGTACTTCATTGGTCGCCTCGTGTATCACAGTACATACAGGACCCTTTGGTGGCGTATTCAATCCCTCCGAGTCACTCGCTGTCGTTTGTCGTGTTGTGTGACATATATTCGACACGTCTCATCACGGGCAGCAAACATATCCTTTTGTTGTCGCATGACGGCCTCAAGAGTCTTCACGCGCTGCTCTTGATGTTCGATCTTTTGTTGCGCATCGACAAACGACCTATCCGTGTGCGATGCTTCCGCTTGACGCTCCTTGGCTTCTGCGAGTCGCTCCTTATAGTACTGCACATTTTCAGCAAAGATGGCCAAGTACTCGGTGAGGGACGAAAAGTACAATCGACAGCCTCTGGAATGAATGGAAGACTGAATGGCCTCTTTGATCATGCCGATGCGTCCCTTTAACTCATCCGACAAGTCACCCCACACGTCCTGTTCTTCCATGTCACCCAGCGTCTGCATCATGTGCGCCAAGGATCGTTCAAAGAGGAGTGAAAGATCAAGTTGGTCCGCCAATTGACAGAGAGACATGCAGTTGGAAGTATCAATCGAGTTCACCAGCACGTCCACGGTACGATCCAGTATTCTCTGGCACTGTACATAGTGAGCAATCTGGCAGCACTCGACGACATTGTTGTCCGGAGAAACGACGTCTAGTTCTTTCTTGCACAGTACGACGAGGACAAACTCTGTCACGGCAGCGTGTGAAAAGGATTCCAACGAGAGTTCCAGCTGCGTTTGCGCGGCGGCATTGTACAAGTGGCGAGAGGCCGCAAGCGTATAGACTGTATCGCAGGAGGCTGCGAGTGGACAGAGAGGGACGTTGCGAAGCTTGTCGGTGGATGAAAGCAGGTCAATCGTTTCTGTTCGGATAGTATTCAAGAATCTCCGTCGCTCCTCAGTCTCCTGACAAGAACTATAGCCGTCATCGTCTGTCGTCTCGGAAGCATTCCCAAAAATGGTAGCATGTACCGACGCTTGGTACAAGGACTCTTCCTGAACTCGCTCTGCCGCTTCTCTCATGTTGAGTTCCGAAAGCTGCTCCGTATCCTGTTCGGAGCGGAGACCGCGAGTTTCCAGATACCACTGAAAATCATGCAGCAAGCGCGGTTCCGCCCCAGGCACTGCGACTACGACTGCGGGCTCGTCGCCGTCGACTTCATTGTCGTCGTGTCGTCCACCGAAACGAGGATCTAGGGCCTCCATTTCTCTTCTTAAACGTATATAACGGCAGATTGAGAGCAGGGGAAAAGGCGCAGTCTATTGAAAAGCTTTGATCGTCATACTTCTCTGACAGCAAGAGGGATCGACGACTCGACTCGATCTGGATCGAATTCCTTCTCTCTCCTCCCGCGTCTCTCTTGTTGCGCGGAGCACAAAATCTAAAAGTCGGTCGGTCGGCGCGCGACGCGACACGTCATCATAGCATTACTGTTTATTCGTATTGAAAAACAAAACATTGGTGTCGATGGCAGAGCACGCGCGTGGCGAGCCCTCATTCTTGTTGGCGTATATTTTCCTACCCAAAAGACTGAATTCAGTCTGAGTTCTTCGTTCAAGAGGACACTCACACCAGTGGCGAGCAGCTCAGTAACTCCATCAGCATTTAGATCATGATTCCAATGAGAGGAATGTACCAAGTCCAAACCGAATGATCGAGTAATTTCGGTGATCACAAAATGGCACCTCGACACAAGAGATGCGCAGACTGAATTCAGTCCGCCACTTCAACTAGTGATCATGCACTGTCGACAGCGATTGCGCAACACTCGACACACGAGATGTGTCCTTGAACTACAATTACAGTTGTGGGTGGCCTTTTGCTTGCGTTCTGAATGTCCATTGGAAGCTAATTGTGGGAACATTGAGGGGGAATCGATGATGTCCGCACTCGTGACACTTTTTCGTGAAGAGATTTCGCAATGGTTGTGACCACGGGTCGGAACACCTTCTGCAATTCTGGCAGCCTTATTTTACATCTCACCCTTCTATTGGGCTTGTAATAAGCGCACCAAGTGACGTCGTGTTGAGATCCTCTTCCCCCCGAAAGAGGGTGCTTTGCTACACTCTACACTTAGTGTCAGTTCAACCCGACGATGTCAATCTACTCGTCAGCGCCTGAAACACGAGAACTTTACCGTACTTGTCTTTTGTAAAACCGCGATCCAACGTTTACGTTTTTGATCGCAGTGATATTGGTGGTGGTATAAACTAGTGCTCCACCGCATTCAGTCATTTGTAGAGGCATAATTTTCGTGACAATACCCCCAATGCGCCTTCCATAGATGTGTTAGTCTCTACCGGTACCGACTCTTCTATAATCCAAGGTAATCGTCGGACACCTTGTTGGTCTTGTTGGTATAGGCATGAGTCGTAGCTTTCTACAATTGTACAGGTATGTCTCGTCCAAACTAATCGTCGGATACCTTGTTCGTCTTCTTGGCATAGGCCTGAGTCGTAGTTTTCTGCAAGCGCTCAAATACATTCTGCCGTGTGTAGTCAGAGGCGACTTCCCCAGATGGAGTAGCGTTCGGTGGCGGAGCGTCACTGCTGTGCCGAGGACTCTGCAAATCCTCGTTGTGCGTCGAGGACGACTGCCTGGCTTCGGTGGGTGCCCGTACCGCTGGCGCATTCTGCTTCACCGCGTAGGACTGTGTTGTCGTGGTCTGAAGTCGCTCAAAGACATCCTGCTGCGTATAGTCGACCGTTTTGTTCATGGAACGACCTGAAGTGGGTGAGCCCTCAGCATCGACCCTCTCTTCCACCATGGAGATTGGGGAGATCCGATCCTGAGCCTCGTAGTCGGTGGCGAGATTTTCATCCAGCACTTCGTCAGGGTGGTCGTGGTTCACATCTCGGTGTTTCGTCGCTCGAGTTCGCTGCAGGCGCTCCTTTTGCGTTCCAGTGTAGTTGGAAGGACTCAGAAGCCGTTCAAAGACAGATCTTCTCTGTGCTGATCGGTCACTGCTGCTCTGCTCCTTGCTTTCGGTCGGCGACACAAAGCACGCGCTCGGCGTCGGTTCTTTCACACCGTCAGAGGCCAGTCCCCTCCCTTCGGGGACGACGACGTTCTCCAAACTTTCGGTAACGAGGCGAGAGATGGCCTCTCTACGGCCCTTGCCACTCGTTTGGGAGCTTGAAACAGGAGCAGAAACTGAACCGTCGCTCGAAGTCAGCATCGACGCTCCACTTCGCTGACGTGATGTTCGCTGTTTCTGGACACCAGTGTAGCTATTCGGGTGAGTCAGTCGATCAAATACAGTGCCGCCATCCGTTCGGCGATCCAACTCAGCAACGTCTTGCATCTTTTTCATTCCAGGTGACTCGCGAATCGACATGGGGGCTTCCCCTTTAGCAATTACCGCGAGATCCTTCATGATATCACCTGCCCAATCCGGTATATCGTCGTCCTCTTCGCTGTCACTGTCACTGCTGTGCATTAGTTCAACATGCCGCTTCAGACGAGGAGATATAAGTCCACTCTTTGACGGAAATCTGAGCCAGACGGTTGTCGTGTTTTACTCTTCCGAGATCGTTTCCCAGTGGAGCGAGGGTGAAGGGCGTCTGTCGCAATCGACAAAATCTCTCTTGCTGTTCCATCCACTTCCCTCGGCGCATTATTTTCGGATGATGACGGTACGGGCTGATGCCTTCTCGAAGCGAATTCTCGAATCTGGCGTAGCGAGGCACGCAGATTGTTCAATTGTTGTTCGATCTGTTCACATTCCGACTGTTTGACAAGCAACAACGCACGCGCCTCTTCTTCCTTCCTCTTGTACATATCTTTGGTGTCTCTCTCGTCCTTGAGTTCCTCAAGTTGGCGCTCGAGAATGGAAATCTTTTCGTTCGCGAGTACAAGTACCCCTGACCGTGCGGTCTGAGGCTGACTCGTCGATTCGTTGCCGATGCTTTCCGCCCCGGGAAGCGATGTGGAGATTTCAGATGCGACTCTTGAGGGAGCAGTATTCTCTTCGTCCACCTTCACGATCTCCATCAGTGAAAGAATCTGTTCTTGTTGGCTCTGAGCCATCACCTCGCGTTCACGTCGCTCTTCTTCCACGTACGAGCGGAATGCCACGTCTTTTGCGACGGCGTTCTTCTCCGCTTCAAGCGCTCTTTGATCGAGCGACGAAGCAGCGGTTGCAAGGGCAGCAACCCGACGCCTCTCCCGAACGACCATCCCGAAAAGGACTTTCGTTGCAGCTCTCGCGACTGCTGGAGGGGCCTCATCTGAATGTCGACCACAGGAAAGTTTGTGAGTTGCGCAGTAGTACAACGAATTGACATACGCCCCGAGCGAGCACAGTGCTACTCACCTGGACAGACGGCTTGAAGAGCCTCACTATCCAAAAACGAAGTTTCAGCCGATTCTATTGTGAGACGATTGGTTTGTGAATTTCCGAGACGCTTGGAAAGCTGACGAATTCGACCCTCATGGTATTTCACTTGCACATCCACTGCATCGACCGCATCCGACAGAGATTCAGTTTGAGAATCCCTCGAGAGGGTTTCCAGTTCCTCCTTCTGCGAAACCAACTCGACATGCTCCTCCCACTCGCTAGCGAGTTTGCCGGCGGTGATCTCTTTGCGACCAACTTCTGTAACCATCCGGTCAAAGTGGTCACGTATAGCGTCGTAGTTGACGCGAGATACACCCTTCGTACGGCGGCTGGTTCGACCGACAAGGACCGGATCTAGCCCCGCCTTCTCCATGACGCCTCGCTTGACAGTTTTTATGCGCAGTTTCTTCTCGGCCTCTTTATACTTCACACGCAGCTGACCAACCTGATGCAAGCGGGACTTTGCGACACTCTGAGCCTTTTCTGCCTCATTCGCTTTTTTGCTTGCTTCCCTTTTCCATTTGTTTGTTTCACGCTCGCATTGAATTGCCGCCTTTTTAAGCCTCTGGATCTCACTCGCGTGGCGCTTGCGCTCGTTAGTCACGAGTTTTTGTAGTTCGACCTTCTTCTGTTTCATGTGAACTACATCTGTGCGCAACCGGGCAATCTCGGACTCGTTTCGGGACGAGACTTTCGTCAAGCTTACTAGCTCACGCTGCTTCTTGCGCAGTCCGGCGATATGGTCCTCTTTCGCTGTAAGGCGGGCTTGCAGATCTTTCGTGCAACTGTTTGATTTCTCCATCCGCTGTAAATCTTCGGCCAACAGCTTTCGTTCAAATTCACGAGCTCTGACTTGCTCTCCCATCTGGTGTAACTTCTCTTCGTAAAACTCACGCATGGCCTGTAATAGTATAGCAAAACGTATATACCACGGTTGAGCAACCCTGATCACACATGGTAGATCCAGAGTACAGCACGGCCGGCACTTACGGAATATTTCTCTTGACTTTTCTGTAGCTGTTCGATGAGTTCTTCTTTCGCTTCGATGCTTTTCGATATATCATATAGTTGAGCTTCCATCTGTTGCCGAAGACGCATGGATGCCTCCGTCTCCTTTTCATCTTGAAGTTCAGCGGGCTCGCTCTCCGGAAAGTCGCAAGGCTCGTCGTCGTCATGCAGATTGCCGTCGGTTGAGATTAGTTTGCGAGTAATCGCAGTCAATTCATGCTGCTCTGCCCTCTCTTCTGCATCCAGCTGGTCAGCATGAGCAACTTGCGATGGTTCCTGCTTGTGATCTTTCCATAACTTTCGCGAGGGGCTCCTTGCTAGTTCCTTTTGAAGGCTCAGGAGATGAGCCTTTTCCTCGCTTAGGACCTGATTGGCTTTGTCAATGGCAGACACTGAACTTTCTTGGCCTCGGAGTGGCGTGCCTACAGACGCGCCAGCGTCACCCTGTGCGTCCACAATTCGAAGGGATTCCCTTAGAGAAGCGATTTCCTTCTCATACGCGGCCGCTCTTTCCAAGAATACGGTTTTCTCGTCGCCATCACTCATCGTGTCTCCTTCGAGCGCCATGTCGAGCTGCAGGCGGTACAGTTCGCGCTCCGCTTTCGTCGCATGAAGCGCCTCGACGGTTGAAGCCTGTTCGCTTTCGAGGGAACTTATCCTGTCCTGAAGCACATTCCGATTCGCCTGAGCTTCCTGTTCGCGGTCTGACGACTGCCGAATTACAACAGGCGAACGAGATGGCGTCCCCTGAGTGCCACCGCTCCTGAGGAAAGAGGCTTCGCCGCCAGATGCGAGTGCATTCAACGTCTGCATCGTGAATGGCACTTCGCATGTATGACCTTCCCGGACACACAGTAGTTCAGTAGCAAGGGCCTTGATTTGAGATCGCAGCTCGGTAACTAGACGAGAGCCCGCATCGACATTGACAATGGCATTGTTCTGGATGTTTTTGGCTCGATTCGCGTATCGCAAACAGTTTAGACTCTCCTCCATGTTACTGGACGACGGCGACACACAGGCAATCATGAGGGTCTTGTGGTTCCCTCCTAGACTTCCTTTCAGCAGTCGCGTAAGCTTGGAATCACGGTAGGGCACAAAGGTCTTTCCCATTTTCTTGGGATCACCCAGAGCCGAAATCACATTTCCCAGTACTAGCAAGCCCTTATTAATGTTGATTCCCTCCTTGAGTCGTTGTCCTTCCGCCTGAGTCCTCTTCTGTCGTTCTGAGCCTGCCAAGTCGACAAAATTGAATTTGCTCCGCTTGACTTCGACCCGCGGCTGCATACTTTTGTCATTCTCTTCCACTGTCGTTGCCTGTTCCACTTGCACTGATAGAATAGCGTGCGATCTTGAACTCGACGCGTTCATGGCCGTCGCCCCTGTGACACGTCGCAACATGCCTCGTGACAAGCACAACAGAGCCTCGTCTGCTGACTGTACTTTGTGTTGGGACGCCCCAAGTACTTCGGGTTCATCCATACCGATATCGCGAATCGTCAATCTAGTTTTCTGCTGCGGTGACAACAAGTCACGAATTTCTTCCCCGTACAACTCCAAAAACTGCACCCGGACTTCATAACCATAGACTGCCGTACAACTAGCATTCGTCGAGTCGTCACTGTCTTCACTGCTACTAGTAGATGCTGCTGGATCAATGGAGGATCCAAGTCGTTCCTGTCGCGTTTGTTGAAGTTTCTCAAATAGACTACATAGCGCTCTTGGGATCACTCCTGCACTGGATGTTTCTTGGTTTTCCCCCATGATGGTATACGTCTTACCAGAACCTGTTTGACCGTACGCCACGACAGTCGCATTGTATCCGTCCAAACAGGACTGTACTAGCGGGGCCACACGGTTCGTATACACATCGTCCTGCGTCGATCGTGTCGAGAAAACTTGGTCGAAAGCAAAACTTGGTCCGGTGCTCCCCCCGATGCGAACGATATTCGAATGATTTGGCTGATGATGCTGTGGATTGCTCTGCTCCAAGACGTCAATGCACTCACTCGATCCCGCCTCGGATGCAAGCATAGGACGGACACGGACTGCCACCTGTACCGAGGACGAGGTATCATCGTACTGCGACTGTACTTGTAATGAGGTCCCGTTGATGGGAGCTGCGGTGACGCAGTCGTCGTTGGAGGACGCCGCCATGGTGCATGAACCTGGCAAGACGTCGCACGGCTAATTTTGTGAAATGAATGAAATCCTGTCATACTCTACAAGTATAGTACTATTGCGTGGAAAACATACTGAATTTCTCGTAGCATCAAAATTGAGTCCGGCGCGATTCGATTGGTAGCACCCGGAGCGCGCCCGGCGAGACCGCCCTGCACGATCCCAGTTTCGGACGCCTCATAAGTTCCAAGTAAGTCACCATGTCATGACCACTCGACCCTCGACCCGCACAAGCGAGCGACACGGCGACTCGAGCTCATTCTCAAGTCACGAGAATGATTATCAAAGAGGAGAATGATAGAGAACCGCACAGAGGCTTTCATTTGGGGAAGCGATGGATAGCTCTTTCCTTTGGCGTCGCAGTCATTGCCGGTGCGCGCCAGCTCAAGCTTCTGGCGAATGCAGGGGCCGGCACATCGGACTTCAGCATTCGAATGTTGGCTCCAGCAGAAAACGACGGGTACCCTTATGAAGACGTAGTGCCAGAAGATACTGATCCAATTGATTCTTGCCAAAGCAAAATATGGGCTGTTACGACGACCATATTTGATGTCAACTCCGCAATAGACGACCTCCTGACGGAGCATCCGGACATTTGCCTCGTCGTAGTGGGAGATCTCAAGACTGATCACGAGAAATGGAAATGGCACACTCAAAATAATGTTAACGCTGTTTACTTGTCTCCTGGACAGCAGCAAAAGGCCTTGTCGTTTCGCGCCCTCGAGTACATACCATGGAATCATTTTGCTCGAAAGAGCGTAGGAGGACTCTATGCCATATCGCAGGGGGCCGAATGGATCTATGAGTTTGACGATGACAACCACGTTAAGCATGGTTATTTAAATCGACTGCTTGGAGCACTCGACAACAAAGACTCTGCTAACGTATACAGGCTCGAGGAGATGGAACATCATGTCTTCAACCCGTATCCTTTCTTTGAGCCGACAGTCCACGACAAGGAAACGTGTATTAAAGAGTCTGTTCATATGTGGCCCAGAGGTTTTCCATTGCAGTTTGTACGAGACAGGACGACATGGAACCAGTCCCAAATTCACCAAACGAAGATAGTTTCGGAAGCTAACTCCCAGCTTTCCTCGTTGGTCATCGTGCAATCGCTAGCGGACCACGACCCCGATGTCGATGCAATCTATCGAATGACGCACGAGCTGCCGGTCCACTTTGACAAATCCAAACCCGAGGGGCGTCTTTCAATACTTATTACACCAGAGCAAACGTATATTCCATGGAATGCACAGGCAGTGATAATCAAACGTCCTGCATTCTTTGGCCTCCTGCTCCCTACAACAGTGACGGGTCGGACTTCTGATATCTGGAGAAGCTACATCACTACACGACTGTTGTGGGAGACAAGGAACGCTACAATTGGTTTCTCTTCGCCAATTGTGACGCAGTATCGAAATCCTCATTCATACAAGAAGGATTTTGAAGAGGAAGACGACTTGTATAACAAGGTGGATCTGCTCTTGGAAACCTTGTCGTCTTGGTCGAGTGCACCGTCAGTTAGTAGATTGGAAGACGCCTATGTGGATTTGATTGCAAACTTGGTTGACACAGGGATACTAGGGTCAATGGACTTGTCCTTGGCTCGTGCGTTCGTAGCGGACCTTGAAGAGTTGGGGTATGAGTGGCCTGCCTTAGACAATCGGCAAGACGACGGCATCATCATCACTCAAAAGAGTCCAATTGTGGACGAGCGAAAGTTCGATCGTAGACTGATGGAGAGACAGCCATGTCAATCACCAGAAGTATAGGTGACACTGCAACGCTCACTTAGGACGCTGCTGCCTACGAAGTAGTTTGGACGGGGATGGGTTCCTTCCTCCATCATCGTAGTAAGTAGCCTTCCGTTCCCTGACCTCGCGCGAGCATCCTTGTGCCGCGCGCGGCAGATGTGTGCGGCGTCTTCACTGATGATGTGGGATAGTTTGATGGTGTGATAATGGCAAGCTGTCATCCTACATCTTGCAAGAGAAGACATTATCGTCACCATGAGCGCTGCTAGTGAACGATCGGCTCTGTTGCACCCGAACGTGGTGGTGGTACCGTCGAAAGCGTTGAAAGGCTTGTTTTCCAAGATACGAGGTACGCGCGGGACTGCAGCCAAGATGATGACTGTGATTGTCGACTGGTGTGTGTCTCTTGAAAGAGTAGCAAGCTCACGCTGTATTTTTCGTCGCTGACTTCCCCTCACGAAAGACAAGAATGCTTCACCGGAAGCGTTCATTCAGTACTCAAAACGACTCATGAGATTGCTAGTCGAAGAGTCGCTGTCCGAATTCCCCACCAAACCAGTCACAATTGAAACAGCCTGCGGGGTCTTTCAGGGCGTCGAGACATTGGATCCATCGTCAATTTGTGCTGTCAGTATTGTCAGATCGGGTGATGCATTACTCGAAGTCGCGAGAGATTGTGTGCCTTCCCTCAAAGTGGGTAAAATTTTGATTCAACGAGATGAGTCGCACCCCGAGAAGCTTCCCAAGCTGTTCTACAGCAAGCTGCCTCCTGACATTCGTGACATGTACGTGCTGCTGTGCGATCCCATGCTGGCGACGGGAGGAAGTGCAAAGAAAGCGCTCGAAGTACTGATTGATCAATACCACGTGGACCCTGCGAAAGTTGTCTTTAGCAACGTCATCTGTTGCCCAGAAGGATTGCGAGCCATGGCGGAAGCCTACCCGACGGTCAGAATTGTGACGTCCTGCATTGACGAAGGCTTGAATGAAGAAAAGTACATTGTCCCAGGCCTTGGGGATTATGGAGATCGATTTTTTCGAACTTGAAATACGAATAGAACCATTGTGTCGTACTAACTAGTTCCTTGAATGTAGGGACTATCGGGAGAGCTCGGTCGAAAGACGGGCATCAAGGCGCCTTCAAACTCCTCCAGTTCCTTGCTGCTGATTCCATAGTGCTCTCCAATTACCAGTCGCGCCTCGATGGCCACTTGTCGCATTGACTCTACAATGGCGGCAGCCGACGCGCGATCGGTCCCACCTGCCTGTTCCACGGTCCGAATCTGCTGGACGGCCTGCGCCAATGCCTCGATGAGCTGCGAGGGCGGAACCAAGACTGGCTGTGAGCCTTCCAACTGGATTTCCTTGCCATCAGGGGTTGTGATGACATTGGGTTGAGGACACAAATAGTGCTTGAGCTGATTGGCGCGAATAGAATCAACCTCCGTTCGAAGCAGCTTATTTAGAAGTGCAGTTCCCGGAGGGACCGCCTTTTCGATCTCCTCTTGGCACCGTGTATAGATATGCTGTAGAATACTCAAGCGGTTCGCCTCACCCCCGCTCTCATTTTCTTCTTCTTGCTGCTCCTGTTGCGCATCTTGCAGATTCATTTTCAAAACCGTAAAGAAGGCCATATCGAGTGTTCCTTCTCGTGCCGACTTGCCAATCAGCGCATCAAGCTTCCGCAACTCCCCTGCTTCCATTAACGTTTTCAGAACTTCACGACCTCCCTTTAGTCGGGTGTCCATAATGGAAGAAAATGCGTCTGCAACACTCTGGAATGCGTCCGAAATCTCTTGGCCGTCTGCAGTAATCTCGGATCCTTGTCGGAGTTTTACAATCAGCCGTGGGTGCATCGATGGCAGAGCCTGTGCTACCAGTTCTTCCAGTTTCGAAGCTTCCCCCGACGCCTGATTGTAGAGATCGGTAAGAAACTTGGTTTCCTCATCGGAGAGATCCGCTGTAAACGACACACCGTCGCTGCTGTTGGGCGCTACCGAGGCAAGTATCAGCGAGCACGATGAAGAACGAGGCAAAGGACGCTGATTTCTATTTTGGCTTCGGGAGCCGCTCCGCCTTGGAACCACTGGTACGAGAGCCGATACTACCGACGGAAGCAGCACAAGCAGACTCGTCACGATTCTCATGGTGTGAACAGGATACAAACGAGTGTAAAACACACTGTGTTATTGGGCGGCGGTGACGCGATGATGGGCTGTGCACTGTGATCTGT
>OLMU01002410.1:0-11638 GCA_900291995.1 Licmophora abbreviata | reverse complement strand
GACGAAAAACGTTGGGGGGCATTCGGAATGTGTTTGTGTGTGAGCGAGGCTATCAGATAGTTGCTAGAGTGCGTTGCTCCCAACGAAAAACAGTGCCTGACGAAGTGTCGCGTGGCAGAATGGCTGACGAAGTCGAAAGCACTCTCACCCACACAGACGCCGCGGCGCACTTGGACGATCTCTCTTCATCAGGTTTGCCGCGTGGCCATCCTCAACCAAGGACGACAGCAGCTGTTCCTACTCGTGTACAGTCTCTTGGATCAGTCTGTCTGCGTAGAACTGCAATAGACGGAATTGAAAAGTCCCAGAATGGAGGTAAGAGATGGACCTGCGCTGCACGACCCGCTTGCTTGCATTGGTTTGGGTAGATTCCTTTCGCTTCGTATGTTTCTACGTAAATATTGGAGCAGAAGGAATCTTATGCTTTTGGAATAATCTCGTCGAAACACGAGCGACGCCCGGAAGCGCACGGAACCACCACAGTGATGCGGTCTACCCACAGGAAGGACAAGCCGTCGCGGGTTCTCACTCTCATTTTCACCCCATTTACGGCTTTAGGTCAACAAGGGAGAAGCGGAACGATGTCGCGACATGGGAGCGGCAGCGTTGCGAGGCAAACAGTACCCCAGGGCCGTCAAACTCTTCCAAAAGTCCCTCCAGCTCTACCCCCTGCCCGGAGTCGAGGTGCTCTTGGAACAAGCAAAGCGAAAACTGCAAAAGAGCAGCGGCAGTGCTCCTGCAGCACGTGCTCCGCCAGAACGGACGGAATCCAATGTCAGTACGGGCGCCGATGGACGGACGTATACAGAAGAACAGGTGCGCATTGTCAAGCAGGTATTGCGATCCAAGGAGGGGGGACGAGGCGCGCACTATCGAATCTTGGGCATTACGGACAATGCGACCGAGAATGATATCAAAAAAGCATATCGCAAGCTTGCTCTGAAACTTCACCCCGATAAGAATTCGGCACCGCATGCGGATGAGGCCTTCAAGGCGGTCGGATTGGCCTACGCTACTTTGTCGGACTCACAAAAACGAACTATATATGATCGATATGGAGAGGAGGATCCGGACAATCGAGGTGGTGGAGCGGGTGGTATGCAGCATGGATTTCGAGGTGGGCAACAGGAGGTGAGCCCAGAGGATATTTTCAACATGTTCTTTGGCGGCGGTATGCCGGGTGGTCAAATGCGAGGAGGACCTGGGGGTTCACTTTTATACGAATGGTTTCGGAGGAGGCGGGTTTGGGGGAGCTGGCTTTGGTCAACGACAACGAGCGAGACGACGAGCTGGACCACAGCAAGAGGAACAGGAGGAAGCTGCCTCTGGTGTGTGGATGCAGCTAGTGCCCTTTCTCGTCATTATGCTTTTGTCATTCTTGAATATGGGCGGAGATGGCGGCCAGTCAGGGAATCGCTATTTTAGTCTGACGGTACGTGATCACGTCTTTGCTATTTCTGGAGGGATCGGGAGGCAACATCTCTTCTGACACCACGGTCGTGTCTCATCGTTTTGAAATCCATCCATCCCGCAGCGGACAGAGCCTTTCCTGAATCAGCTGCATACGAAACTGACGCCGGTAAAGGACATTCCCTATTTTGTGACGGACAAGTTTTTACGAACCTACTATCGGGATCGGTATCAGTTGGGACAAGTCGAGCGCATGGTGCAGAAACAGTACCATTCTTACCTCACAACAGAGTGCAACAAACAGCGAGACTATCAGAAGCAGTTGAAAAGGCATGCTGCTCGACAACGTTCACAGGAAGAGCAGGCACGGCACTTGAAAAAGGCGAACGAATTTGAACTTAGTCGTTGCATAGAACTGGATGACTTATTTCCGACAAAGGCGACTCAGCAGAAGCGCACGCAACAAGGGAACGAGTTCTGAATGTATGCGTATGCTTGTAAAAGGTCAATATAGCGCCACCTGCACATATTGTTATCCCGTCTTGTCTTGGCGCTTCCAACGTCAGTTATTCGCCTTCTGTATACGAGTCTTCGCCTAACATGACGACGTTGATCGTGAGAAACGTGCGACACGCCCAAATCATGACACGAGGCGCCAGTTGGCAAAACGTTATACCCGCAAATGCGTATGATGACGATCGAATCGCAATTGCTACATCATGCCCATAGTCATCCAGGAGGGCGTCGCTTGGATGGTGTAGCCGTACAGCAATACCGATCTACGGTAGGAAAGCAGCACGCAACGTCGCCACAGTATGAGTCAGCATAGAGATAGTGCAAGAAAGCCACGAAACGTCGTCATCCCATCACCTTTACTCACATAGGCCCAAAGCACAACCGATGGAATGACAAAGTTCGTCGCACTCGAGTCAACCGACAGGGCGTACGACACAATGGGCAAGAGAATGGCCAACGCCACGACGTCTCCTGCCATTTGGGTTCCCAAACTGGAAGACTTCTGTCGCATCAACAAACTCAAATGTACCGCCATCATGACTGCCATCCACCCGCAGTGCAAGAAAAAGGGGAATCGAAACAGCCAATACTCCGTGCGACTCGCACGTCCTCGTACTTGGGAATAGTGTTGAGACGCAAGTAAAAGTACAAGCGAGATGAAGGCTGCCATCACGGAAGAAAAGGAAAATATGAAGAGTCGAACAGCGTAGAAGAGCGTCCATGCAGTCTGAATAAGACAGGTGTAGAAAAAGAAGAAGCCGGTTCCTTCTTGAATGATGGGCCGAGCTCGGAATCGTGGAAGAAGCTGAGCAATGGCAAAGACGGCTTCGGACAGTAGTATCGGCGCCCAGATCGAGTAGGCATATCTGGCCGGAGTGACAAGCGTTTCAAAATCCATGCTTATATCCCACCGTGTTGGCACAATCCCGTTCAGTCCCCAGACTCCAATTCCGAATGACACAAAAAGGTGACACAAATACGTGACCGCATTCAGGTAGTTCAGGCCATTCAAGTTCGCCTGTCGTCTCGACTCGTAAGACAGAGGAATGTAAGCTTCCTCATCTTCATCCCTTCCTATATCGTTTGTTGAAAAATGTGGGGATGAAAACAGGGCTTGCTTTCGATTGCTCGACAAGGGCGTGTCGTGGAATAGAGGTAGCATCATTGCTTGCGACTCTCCATGAAAAGATACAGGAGATAAATCCATTTCCGTAGCTTCCCCTTCGTCATTCAGGACGCGATACCCAGTCGACATTCCAGATGGAGTTTCTTCTGCCATTTTGGAACGTAAGCAATGAGCAAGATACGATCAAATCTCACACGGCGATGATCAAGTAGAATCCCATGGTCGAATACGATGCGTGATTGAATTCTGAACTCTGAATCTGAAAGAAATCGGTTCAAGAAAGAGCCTTCTCAGGAGATTGTCACTTCGGAGCTCGGACCTCGTCTTTTTGAACCTCGTGCCATCATACCAGGTAGAGTGCTCTACTGAAATTGCTAAAGCCATTGTAAAAGGGGTGTTCATGCCTTTTGCAGGCTATCATGGCGACGTGCACTTTCCTAGTCTACCGGACCTCTGTTAGATATGAAAAAGCAAACTAGCGCAAACGCCCAACACTAGCAAAAAAGTATCAACCCTCCTGGGGCTCGAACCCAGAACCTTTTGATATCAACTGATTAGAAGTCAAACGCGCTACCTTTGCGCCAGAGGGTCTGTAGGCGATCCGTAGTACACCACCTGTATATGGCGATGTTTGACTTTTTAAATGCTACAACATGGACAAAGACTATACTTGTCCATGATACCATTCCCTTACACTCTACTCAACACCCACGCCCCTTGATCCACAAAAAGATGCAATTTCTCTTTTCGTCGGAGTTTGTGACTTTTGTGACAGCATACTGGAACAGTAGCAGAACTAACAACCGACTAGAATGTGCGGGTGACGTACGTACCTTCACGAAATTTGTTCAATCTGTCATGACATTTTTCAGCGAACACCAAAGATTCCAACGAACTTTGGCGGGCGTCTCTCTCTAATCTCGATCGCCACGACAAAAGATGGCGAAGCACATGCAACAAGCAAAGGCTTCTCCGTTGATCTTTTGTGGTCGATCCTTAGCCCACTCCGCACCTCTTTCATACAATGAAACGGTAAGGAAAGCGTATTTTTTGTGAGAAAGGCACTGTGAGACTGAGACGAAAGAGCTTCGAAGTGATTGTTGATTGACCGTTTCCATCAGCAAAACACTTTCTCAACCATACACTTTGTGATTTCTTGTTCCCTCTTATCGTCAACAGAATGACTCGCTCGGGACTGGATTCCGTTGTTGGCTCCTCGTTGCCCAATCGTCAATCGGATCTGACATCCCCGAAAAAGCTTCCATTCCCTGGTCCAGCTCTGTCTGACGAAGAGAACGCCCTCAATGGCAACCATGAACGAGGTCTCAAGCGCGCCAAGACGGGAAGCTCGCGTCGTTCTCTTGGTGATATCCATGTCTCATCGGCGACCGACGGCCATAAACTGTCGGAAAGCCCGTTTCGTAGCAACAGTGCCAACGAAGTTCATGAGTGTCCGGTGCTGGAATCCCTAGGCTCCGATGTCGGTTCGGAGGTATCTGTTGCACGTCTTACGGGATGGCTCAACGACTTTGGCAAGGAGAATCGCAATCACTACGAGCGGACGAATCCTGGTCTGCAAAAATCCTCTTCGACCGATTCCGACTGCGAGTCGGATGTGTCTGTTGCGAAACTGTCAGGATGGCTCGACGACTTCGGCAAGCAACACAAGCAGCACTATGACCGCGTCAATCATACGGGCAAGGCTCCTGACGGTGTCTTTCTAGCGAAGCCAATTCGTCCCAAGGCTAACTCTTCCATGACTCCGGTTGTCAAGAGCGCCAAGTCGTCGATCAAGCCCAATACGATAGATGCTGCGATGGTAGCTGCCGAATCTCGCAAGGGACCGATGAAGACACCTGTTCGTTTCAAGCCTCGCTATCGGAAGGAGGATGTGCGGGCTACCGATGATGGATATGCGTCGGTCAAGAAGTTATCGGCTTGGCTAGCAGATGACCCTACATCCGCCAAGAAAGTGTGCACGGTCCGTCGAGGAATGAATGTGATTGCCAAGTCCCGTCAGTTTGAGAAGGACCTTGCCAATGTCGTCATTGAAGAAAGCAATATTGTAAAGGGCAACGTGTCTCACCAGACCAAGCGGCTGCAGAAAGCTCTATTTGAGGAAGATGATGCGCAGGGCGAGACGACAACGCAGCCCAACGTGACGGACAAGAAGAAGTGGTTGGAAAATGCCTTTCACAAAAGCGGCAACGACGATGACGACACAGAATATGAAGGCAGTAGCAAGGCAATGACCGTCAGCGAGAAAAAGCAGCGGCTGCAGAATGCATTCAAAAAGGAAAAGGAGATGACGCACTCACGACAGCCAACCGAAGCATCGTACGTCGGACGCGACGCAAGCGAGGCGCCGACACCTCGATTGGAGCGGTCGGAGAAACATCTACCGGTCGAGAGATCGCCCTACGATAAACCAAAGACTTCTTCTGGATCCCTTCCGATCTCAGCTGCTCCACCTGCCACGAAACTTGAACGATCTGCTGACGAGAGCGACGACATTGTTGACTTCAAGGCCGCCCGACAACTCTTACTCCAGCGAAGCGCTGAAAATGGAAATCCAGTCAGGGTTCTCACCAAGGTGGACACAAAGAAGAAACAGTTCGAGCGCCTCACAAAGGAGAATCGTCGAAAGTCGGCAGCCCATGGCCTGCTGAAGCCCACTTGGGAGAATGCCGATCCTACTACCGGTCCTTCCACTTCGTACACCAAGTCTTTTGTCTCCGACGTTGCTCCGAAGAAGTCGTTCGAGGAGTTACCATGATGAGTATGGTCAATCGTTTTTGTTATTTGTTCCTTTAGATCTTCATATTAGTAACAGAACTGTAATACACGAGTCGATATACGTACGTCTTATAACGTTATCGTCATGGCCACTGGGATAGTTCAGCCGCTGGCCAAGCAAGATTTGCTCGCGACCAAAATTCGACCGTGTCGCCCTCCGACATGGCAGTCCCGAGCAATCGCAAGCCTGCACTTAAGAGAGTGTCGTCGTTCATCATGGATTGCAATGGCTCCTGAAAAGTTACATTGGCCTTGATAATAATGGCACGGTCAACCGCCTTATCTTCTAAGAAGGCTCGCGCCGTCGCGGGCCCACCTTCCACCATGACATGATGCAATCCTCGTTCGCGCATATCTTTCAACATGGCATGTGTCGAAAGTGTGCATTTGGGGACGAGCGTATTGCTATTTGTCGTGATTTGGACCGGAACCAGCGCGACCGAATGTGGCAGGCGTTCGGACGCTTTCAACATGTTTAGTGTCAAGCCATGGGAACCACCATAGTAGAGTACTGTTGGCAGTCCGTCATGAAACAAAGCGTACGAGGCATCGTCGGCTGCATGAACTACTAGGCTCAGACTTGGATCAATCACCACTCGTGTCGGTGGTATTTGATGTTGAGTGTCTTGTAACAGCGGTACTCGTCGTACCGTCAGTGAGCAGTTATCACACTCAACAGTAGTCTTTCCCACCAGTACGGCATCGCTCGCGCGTCGCAGCCGATGAACAAGGTCAAGGGATTCCGGAGATGTGAAACGTTCAAATTTGTGTTCGGATAGATCCGCGACGGCGTAATTTCGATCAAAGGCTAATTTCAATGTCACACCCGTAACTCCCTGATTGTTGGGAGTCCAATCCTTCGAAGGATAGTAGGCGGAAGCCGATGGCGTGGCGAAGCATACGGGAAGTGACAACGACTGACGTGATGACGCCCTAACATCATCGAGTAAGACGGGTTCTGCAATCCGACAGAAGCCGTTGCCCACTGTTGGCAAAATCAGCAGCATAAGACATGTCAACAGGGACATCTCTACTACAGCAGGCGATGTCATGGACTGGATGGTACAGCTGAAAACATCGAGGCGACGACTGCACGGCAACGTATCGCCTTTGTCAAAAGTCGCTCCCGCTCTCGCTCGTCGCACAGATCACACAGATTTCAGATTTGACATCGCACTGCACGAGTCACGTGCATGACATCACAGGGTTTGAGTCGTGGCGCGACATACGACGGCGTCGAACCACGACGCACGATCGATACTCCACCATTCCTCTTAAGTTTCTCACTTCATCACAACGGTTTACTCCGTCCACAATCACACACACACACACACATATGCTGTGTGGTGCCATCACAGCAGCAAATTCAAACACACAAAAAAGCACCTCCATCAAAGCGCCGAGAGCTTTGTTCTAGAAGTGCCATCATGCGAACCGCATTCTTTCTCGCTACGCTGGCATTGGTCCTCCCGTCGGGTGTGAACGCCGCTTGCTCGCAGGTACAGTCTTCTATTGCAGAGCAGTTTCAGTTTTCGCAGGTAGTAGCAAGGCTTAACTACACGTCGGAGTCGATTACGCTACCCTGTGGAGTAGACGTCTACGATGAATCTACCATGATGTATATTGTCGAGGATACAGTCTCAGCCTACCAAGTTTTGGAGGTATTCAAGGGAAACCTGAGTGGCGTGGATAGCCTACCTCTGTTGCTCCTCACGGATGCAGGCTTTCGGGTGAACCTGGAAGAACGCTTCCAACAGGAAGAAGAGGGATTTCTTGCCTTTTTGTTTCCCAACCGTCGCTGCTTTGACCCAGTGGAGGGACTCACCCCGTACCCGGATGACTACGAGCCGGTCCCCTACTCCATTAGTAGCTGTATCGGGGCCAACGCGCCGTGGCCGGAAGTCTCGGAAGAGGACCGCCAGTTTCTGCAAAGTCAAATCGCGGGTGGGGATGTTGATGCTACGTCTACGACGGCTCCTGTAGTAGCTACCAAGCCACCTACTGAACCACCTGTCGGCGCGCCGTCGTCGCTCACCGAGCAGGGTGCATCGCAGCTGACGAGTACTAGCGGGTCGTGGACTTTGTCCTATGGAAGGGGCAGTGTCTTGTTGCTGGCAAGTGTCGCGGTCTTGTCATTGAGCTGAGCAGTCATGACGGGACGCGTCGCGCAGAAGTCAATGCGATGGCGCTGAGAATGACAACAATATATCACACGAACATACAAAAAGGGAGTAGAAAGTATGCAACACAATTAGAGCTAGATAAATTTGCCAAAGAGACTACAAACTAGCATCAGACAAATAAATAAATAACTCATTGATTAGTAGTGTATTCTACTGCCTGAGGGCTTTAACGTCGCCTCCAAACTAGCATCAGACAATAGAGGAGTTTATCATTGTGTTTCTAAAAAAATTGACTGCGGGCTCTTGTACGTTCCTGCGGACAGCACAGTGCACCCTATCGCTCGCGTATTACATCACTTGTGCTCCTTCTCAAACTGAACGGGGGCTGATCGCGGTCCTGCCTGGATGTCAGCACCGCCTTCGGCACCGGAAAAGCCCTTGTCGGGCTGAAACTTGGAGGTGGCGCCCTCTCGTAGCTTTTCGTATTGCTCGTCCGCGTTGTATTCTGTTTCTCCCCTCGTCGGACGATAAATGGAAGAGGACGAAACTCCCTGCCGATCAAACAGTGGTTTGGAGTAGGTATTGTATTCGTCTTCGGCCCCAAATCCAGAATCCATCCCCGCCGACTGATTGTAGAGGCGCGAGTCCACCTCGCCACCCAATCCTCCAGTGCCCGTATGGACCCCAAGAGCAACCTTTTCCGACACATCGCGCTCTTGCTCGAGACGCTGTTTCTTGAGCTCCATATTGTTTTCCATCCGTAGCTCACGCTCTCGTTCTCTCTTTCGCTCCATGCGCAGTCGTTCGCGTTGACGAGCGGCAATTTCATCTTCAGACTGCTCGGTCCTGTTGGCCGCAGGGGAGGGCGACCGATCACTACCGTCGTCATCACTAGCATCGGAAACAGCGCCGTGAACTTGGCGATCCTCTACCGACGCGGCAGCAGGAGCCGCAGCACGTTCCCCCACGCTACTCGGAACGACCCCACTGCGTTCCAGACGAGCCTTGTTGGCCAGCTCGCGTAGTTCCTGCTCACGCTGGTCCTTTTGCTGCAGAGTCAGTCGTTTCTGTACTTGGGCTCGCATTCGAACTTCTTGTCGCGCTTGCCGTTCCGCCACGTACAAACTTTCCGAAAGCGTCGCAAAGTTGGAATTGATGGTGTGTTCACGAAGTCCCCGACCATCGGCCGCCAGACGCTTATCCAAGGGAATCGTGTACCCGCGTGTGTTTTTCCAGTTGGAGATACACGCAGGAATATTCCAAGCTTCTCGTTCTTCCTTGCTCAATTTGGTCGGTGGTGCGTGTAGTACCGGCACTGGGTCTTCGGCGGGACCTGCGGGTGCCTTGATGTGTTTGTGTTTAGGAGGCATCATGGGATCAATTTGGGCAGGCACCATTTGAATGACCCGCTGAGCTGCCACAGGATTGTAGCCCGGAGCATCCTCGCGAGGTGTGTATCGAATGAACTGAGTCTTTTCTTCCATATTCTGGGAGGTCGCCGCATTGACCATGGCGCTACCAGACGGTTTATCCAGAGCAGTCTTGTTTTGTAACAAAGCCTGCAGTGCAGCCTGAGTGCGTTCTTTCGTCGCTTCTTCCTCTTCTGCCGTTGGGAGCGCGACGGCATCGGCATCCGCTTCCCCGCCCCTGAGATCCGAATGTTTCGTATACACTGTCTTGTCCGCATTCGTCCCTCCCTTGACAATGGCATCGTACGAGACGTCTCCCTTTTCGTCGACTTCGACGTTGACAATGGCAGTGGAGCTAGACTGCGCTCCCGCCACGGCATTCGTGCGTTTCGTCAAATGTGGATTGCCCATGTGACGCGGATACTGCGCAACGTGGATTTCCGGATAGGCCCCACCGTCGTCGAAATCTTGCAATTTTCGGGGAACAAAGAGTTTGACATTACGGGCTTTGCGCTGATCGGGTGTCAAGGAAGCGACCAAGGAGGCAGTGCGACAGCGTTCTCCGTACGACGGGGCCATGAGCGGGTTCGAAGCGGGCGTGGCGTCGCGGAACGCGTCTTCGCCATTGCGTCAGTCGGATTCTTGCGCGACCCTACAGTCGCCGATGGCGCTGGAAGCGATCGTTTGGGTGCCGGGAGTGATAGCGACGCCATGGTGGTGAAGAGCAACAGTGTGATCGACGGAAGTGAAGTACGAACTGCTATACTTTTGTCGCGGTCGTCGCATCATCTTCTCGCGTCGCTCTTCGACTTTCGATATTATTGGGTGGCCAACGTCATCAGCGCGTCAAGCGGGTGTCGTACGGACCACGAACCGACGTCTCACGCCACAGAAAAGCAATCATTGCAACTAGGAACGAGTGTAACAGCTCACGAGAAGCATGCTTCACTTCGGCAATCTCTCTTTAAAGAGTATAGAAAACAATGGGTTGCACTAGTCTCAGCGTTTCCAATCTAGCTCTCTCTATCTTTATAGTAGGCCCACGTCATTAGATACTTGTCTTGCGGACCATGTGTCTTGCATCGACACTTCTGCTGAGAGAACTGGCCGCTGCGGAAACCTTCTTTCGCGTACTCCCCGATCCCGATTGAGGATTCTTCGATGCAAGCGGCGACTTGCGAATCATACGTGGACTCTCCAACTGGTTGTTGCGCGGGGCCGTCTCGCCCGTTACCCATGGGTGGTCCAGGGCCTGTTCGGCCGTGTATCGTTTACGGGGATCGACGTCCAGGAGGTGTGACAAGAGGCTCTTTGCCGATTTCGAAAGGTTGCTCGCCCATCGAGGAAAGCGGAGAGCAAAGCGTTGACGGACAAGTTCGTCGGATGGGACCGTCTGGGAGTCGTCGTCAAAGGGGAGGCAACCGCAGAGCAGCACAAAGACAATCACACCCAAAGCCCATGTATCGACTTCCCGTGAGTAGTCTCGTCGTTGTAGCATTTCTGGTGCCAGGTATCCTCTCGTTCCCAAGAAGCTTCTGGCAACAGGCTCTTCGATCATTTGCTGTTGCGCGAAATAATGAATGACGCACAGAAAAGAATAAGTTGGATGTTTTCCCTCGCAGTCCGACCACTACTATTGTACGCAACCGCCACACACCAATCAGCATACCTTCGAAAGACCAAAGTCAATAATCTTCACTTCAATTTTCCCCGACTTGGACGGCTTGTGACGCAACAAGAGATTCTCTGGCTTGAGATCTCTGTGAATGATATTTTTCGAATGCATAAAGACAAGAGCTGAAGTCACGGCACGCACAATGCTGGACGCCTCTCCTTCCGTCAGTGTACCGCGTTCTACGACGTAATCAAAAAGCTCTCCTCCTTCCATGAGCTCCATGATGATGAAAATTTTCTCGTCGGAAATGAAGACATCGTAGAGACGAATAATGTTAGGGTGCTGAAGGGAGCGGAGTGCCTGGATTTCCGTGTGAAACTGGTGCATCATACCCTGGAAGCGGTCATCAATGGTCTGTTTATCGATTATCTTGCAAGCATAGGAAACACCCGACCGACGATTGACGCATCGGTGGCAGGTGGAGGTGGAACCGACCCCCAGTGTTTCCAGCAGCTCGTACTTTGCATACAATTCCTGTTCGGCATCCTAAAAATTAGAAGTTGGCAAAACGTGTAAGACAAGGTCGCGACCAGCACAATCGCTGAAGCTCAAATAAGACATGACAGTCGAACTCACCGGTCCT
>OLMU01002387.1:0-13498 GCA_900291995.1 Licmophora abbreviata | reverse complement strand
GGAGGCATGGTGGGACACGAGAATGGCCACACAGACTGGTCTTATCTTGCGTTTGGTACTATAGAATGAGAAGTATAGTGTGCGGATGCTGTGCTCATGGATGTGTGTGTGTGTGAGTGTCGCTTTCGTTTGGCGCCAAACTTGCCGTGAGGATGTTTGGAACGCGCGAATGTGCGCGGCGCGCCATTCTCACACCACCAACACTTACATAGCGCGCATATGCATAGTCTCGTACATCATCACTCCTCGATCATACTTGCAACAGGAGTCGTCTGTGATGGCCATCAGGGTATCATATCCTTCTTCATTCTTACAATGACCTCTCTAGCACCGCCTCGTTCGTACGAGGTCCTCTACTACAAGAGAAGTAATAAGGTGCAGAAGAAGCAGAGCAAAACTGCCGTCAAAATGGACGGGATTCTAGTCCTATCTCCGCCTCCCTCGTGCCACGCCACGCTCCGTCCGATCCGTGA
Source organism: Licmophora abbreviata (assembly GCA_900291995.1). NCBI lineage: Eukaryota > Bacillariophyta > Fragilariophyceae > Licmophorales > Licmophoraceae > Licmophora > Licmophora abbreviata. Next base: position 13,025 of record OLMU01002387.1, on the reverse strand, counting down.
CGATGAAACGGACAGAGTCGTGCCTGTCTTTTCTGGAGTTCATCGAGACGCCACCAAACGAGCCTTTGCGTCACCCCGTCGTTTGCAGGTCGATGACGTCGTCTCCCTGGGTCCCTACGACTGTCAGATTGGAAACATCGTCGGCGAGGAAGAAAACCATGGCAATCACGATGAGACTCGGACCGGCACCAAGGCCTCCAAAGTCCCTACTACTGCTGCTGCTGCTGCTTCTACTACAAAAAACAAACGTCCTCCTCTGCGGCCTGCACTTGTGTCGAAACAGCCACGTCGTGGGCTCGGTACTACTAGTAATACTAGTACTAGTAATACTAGTAGGATGAGCTCGTCTTCTTTCACTGCACGAAAGCCACCAACACAGCCGAAACGACGCTCATTCGAAGTCTCCAAGAGCGATGATACAAGCGACGATGATGAGACTGGTCCTACGACTATTGCAATACGGTCCACTGTGTCCAACCGTCACCTTTCTTCCAAACAACAACAACAACAACAACAACAACAAATGCTGGTGAAACATCGACCACCACTACGACGCTTCGTTCCCCCCAAACGCAAACGCACTTCTTCTTCTTCTTCTTCTTCTCTTGTCCACAACACGTCCAAGCGAACGTCGCTTGACACCAACACTTCTAGAGATACTACAATCATCCTACCACCTTCTGTTCAGAAATCACTCCAGCCGCATCAAGTCCAGGGCGTCCACTTTCTCTGGAACTGTCTTACGGGACAGTCGGAAGACCTTGAGCGCATTCTTGCAGAGCAACGACACGAAGAGGCGGCCGACGTCATGCGCGGTGCCATCCTCGCCGATCAAATGGGCCTCGGAAAGACGCTCATGACCATTTGCCTCATCTTTGCCATGCACCGTCGCAATCCTACTCATAGATTCATTGTCGTGTGTCCCTCCTCACTCACGACCAATTGGACTAAGGAGTTTGACAAGTGGATTACAAGAGCCAGTCAGCCGAAGCGTGTCGTTGTTCAGAAGGGTGGACAGGAGGGGGTCCAACAGATTCAGGCATTCTGTACCGTCAAGCCGCGTCTTGCGGAAGGTGCGTATCGTTGCGTGTTTGACATGCTGCAAGGTCTACTACTACACACGGTCGCACTCACGATACACTCACATCCTCTCGCGTGTCTATTTCATTCTACGCAATTGTCTGCTATATATACACACAAACACACAGTCTTGATTATTTCCTATGACTTGTTTCGCAGAAACGCAAGTCTTCTCCAACACGCCAAACAGATTGGCTTGTTGGTGGTCGATGAGGGACACAAGCTCAAGAACAGTGCTGGATCGCTCACTCTGACGGCCCTGCAGCAGCTGCAGTGTCACGCGAGACTCAGCATCACCGGGACGCCGATTCAAAACAATCTGACCGAGTTTCATACCGTCGCCAACTTTGTCTGTCCTGGGATCCTCGGAGACCTAGCTACCTTTCGTCGAGGTGAGTGGACGACTCTAGAGTTGAGTCAAAGATTGGCTATTTTGTTGTTGTTGTTGTTGTATGTCGGCTTTTTGATTGCATCCAACCACTTTTCTGCTTCACCCTCGTGTCTTGAACCATCAGTATACGAGCGCCCCATTGCAGCAGCCAACTCGAAGACGGCCACCCGGGAGCAGCGCGCCCGCGGCCACGAGCAGTCGAAAAAGCTCGACGCCATCACCAGTGCCTTTATGCTTCGACGACTCCAGAAAGATATACTCCAGTTGACGCTGCCTCCACGACACGAGCTTTTACTATTTTGCCGACCTTCCCGAGTGCAATGTGAAATGTACCGAAGAATTGCCAATCGTGGTAGTAGGAATGTGGCGAGAGACGGTGGAGCAACGGCGGAAGCCTTGACTGTCCTGACGAGCCTCCGGAAGCTCTGCTGTCATCCGCTGCTGGCGCAAAATACGGACAAAGACAACGTCGCCGTCGACGATGTGTCGCAATCTGGCAAGCTCGAAATCCTTTCTGCCCTTCTAGTAGCCACGAAGAAATTCTGTCCCACCGACAAGGTGGTGATTGTGTCTAACTTCACGTCGGCTCTATCGGTGATTGAAGAGACGATTCTCAAGCCACGCGAATGGCCGTACCATCGACTCGACGGAAGTACGGCCCAGTCCGATCGTCAGTCCGCTGTGGATTCTTTCAATCGGGCAACTACCGACAAGGCGTTCGCTTTTCTCTTGAGCTCGAAGGCCGGTGGGTGTGGTCTTAACATGATTGGTGGTGAGTCGGCATGAGCATTTTCAGCTATATTCGACATGTCTTGCGTTGCTCTAACCTGCACTTGCACCGGCTGTTTATTCCCACACAGCAAACCGACTAGTCATGTTCGACGCTGACTACAACCCGGCAACCGATGCACAGGCGATGGCGCGCATCTACCGACAGGGTCAGACCAAACCATGCTATGTGTACCGCCTCTTCTCGACCGGAACAATAGAAGAAGGTAAGCTTACTGAAGATGAAACGAAAGATTTTTTGGTACAATCATGTACTGACCTCGCCTTCATATCAATCCATCTCCAGTTGTGTTTCAACGCCAGATTCAGAAGGACAACTTGGCGTCTCTTACCGTCGACGGGTCGTCCTCGAAAAAGGCAAAGTCAACTGGGTTCACCAAGGAGGAGTTGCGCGACTGCTTCACGCTCAAAGAGGATTGCGCCTGCGACACTAAGCGAAAACTTGGTAACAAATGGCCAGAGTACGGTAGGTTCCTTGTTTTTCGTGCGCATCCCAAGATTTTCAATTCTCATTGCTGACATCCTTTTTTACAGAGGGATCCGACGACGCTCAGCTTGCCGCCACCGGTGATCGCCCTCTCATGACCATTGCCGGGTCCCATTCCAAAACGCTGACATTCATCCATGTCGTAGAGGAATCCGAGGAGAACGATGGGTCATGTGATGAGCAGATGGAAGAATCCGCGTTTGATGACAAGTCCAGTGACGAAGAGTTCGAATTCGGAGATGATTGTTCAGAAGAATAGGGTACTCGTAGCTAGGACCGAAGCTCATCTTTAGGCTTGCTCTGATCCTGTTTGTGTTTCTCCCGTTCTTTCCGCTCATTCTCTTTTGCCTTTCGAATCAGTCCTGCCTTTGTCTCTTCCCAATCCGGCACGTCGCTCAGTTTCACCGCGGCTGGCCAACGAATATCCGGGATCTCGTCAGCATCCCCGACAGGCAGCAGCCGTACAAGGTTAGGATCAATGCTTCCGCTGACCTTTCGAACAAACAAGGCACCGCTGTCTCGTATGGTCCCAAGATCATACACACCCAGATAGTACGGACCCCACGCTTTCGGGACATCGGCGACGGAAGACTTTGGAACTTCGTATCGCTGTTCAGTCGGAAAGTATCCAAAAGCAGTTGGGACGTGCTCGTCCATACGTTCGTAGCTGTTGAGCATGACAGTAAGCCAAGAGACAACACTGAGTGAGTAGACGCACGAGAACGAAGCCAATCCCCTACCGACGCTTTACATACCGAATGGCCTGCATCGACGGTAACGATTTCAGTGTGCCATCACGATTCATTTGTGGAAGAGTCTCATTGAAGGGACTGACATGCATTAAAAGGGTCGGAATGAATGTTTCGTCCGTCATTAGCTTTTGATGCGCAATCAGCCAGTCGCGGTAAAGCGACGGCAGACTAGTGTTGCGTTGCAACGATGTCACCAAATACTCGACAAAATCGGGCAACAACGCCATCCATTGACTTCCAAAGTAGGTAGGTAACTGAATCGTCTTGCTCACGCCATCACTGTCAGTGTAACTTAAGTTTGGATCTCCCTTCGGGTGCGTCGTGTAATGCCCTCGCTTGTGCCAATACTCCGGGAAGATGTAAACACTGGAGGGCAGGAACCCTGTCTCACACGAGCTCGAACTAACAAAATTGGTGCCCCGCAGAGGGCCATTGCTAGGTTCAAACAGACGCTGTAGTACCCCCACATGATACACGGGCAGAGTGTCCCCACTCAGATTCAGAAACACGTCCCACTGACCGGCATACGTGGTACTCGCGAGCTCCATGCCCCAAAGAGTCGGCAGATTCATACTCCACGTGCTCCACTTCGCATCGTAATGCGTTTCGACCTGAACTTGCGCACCGCATGGACACGCTACAATCTCCTTGTACAAGGTTGAGTTCAGATAAACTTCCCAGTCCAGTTTCTTGTCGACGTGAATGAGTATAATGGTGTGGGGTGACCGGAGCGCTCGAAACGCATATACGGCGTCATCGACCGTGCGAGCATTGTGCACGGTAATCAGGAAGAGCAACCGAGCCCCAGAAGAAGGAGGTGGTGTATGTGAGCATCTGCAGTCATACTCAAACGCATCCGGCAGCTCAATTGCCTCAATCAATGGGGGGGCTGTGCTGTTTGAGAGCTTGTTCGGGTGTGAAACTTCAATGGCCTCGATCGTCACGAACGAGACCAAAACTACAACGATTGAACACCAAAACAGGGCTGACAGCCTCCATTTCGACATTCTGTACCAGAAACTGGACCAAAGATGACACCCCAGTGTCGCTGTCGAGCCAAGTGAGTAGAAGTAAGAGCGACGGCAGCTGCCTTGTCATCGTGACAAAAATACGGCGTGGGTGCGAGGGCAATCTCGAAATCCAAGTAAAACAACCCAGGAGCTCGAGTTGCAATCGTAGCCAGAACCGTCTATTAGCTACTCGAGTAAGTACTAGTTTGTCTAGTGCAGAGAATTACAGCAATATCTCCAAGTCGCACACCCATTCCCTTTGATGATCGCATTCTACATATAAAGTTTGGTCTATAGTGGGTTTGCTTGTCATGTTGTCTTCGAACTGAGCTGTGGATCGTTCAGATCTCCCTTTCCTTCCAAAGCTTGCTCCAGGGCTCGAACCCCCAGCTCCGTCGAGGCATCCAAGTCCCGCCGCACCACCTTCTCCAAAGCGTCGCCCGTTTTCTTGTACAGCGTAAGACCGTGGCCATACTTAACGTACCGCGGGGGCTTCTTCTTTTTCTGCTGTTCCTGTGCCATCTTTAGAACGACGCCCGCTCGGAAGGACCCTTGCTTGTACAAACTCGGCTGACTGCCTTCCTTCATGTAGTTCTGGTGTCGCTTGACACCGAGCAGTGCCGCCGATTCGTCCAGGTGGGGTTCATCTTGCGCTCGTCGCTGGCGAGGTGTCGGCCGCGGTGTCGTCGACGGTGTCTTGATGGCATCCGCCGCGTCTTCCTCTATGGACTCGACCCAGTCTCGGACGGAGGGGAGGAGATTGATTCCGATACCAAAAAAGCAAATGGCAAGGAGAACAACAAAGTAGTATGACACGTTGGCCGTCACGTAGTCTTCAATCTCGGAGATGTTGGTCGTGCCTTTGGAGTTCGTAAACCACCTTGCACCAACATGGTACAAACCAATACACAGAATATTAGGGATACCACCGATGCAAAATAAGTTGAGCGCACTTGATATCCCCTTCTTGTTCGGTGGGGCGGCCGTGAAGGCTACTTCATAGGCCGACGAAACGGCGAAGATCTCTCCGACCCCAACAAGCGCGTACGACGGGATCTGCCACAGAACACTGATTGGTTCCCCGAACGTATCGTAATGCGAGTGCACTTTGTGCTCGACGATGAGCGCCCATGCCGTGGCCAGTGCCGCGAAGCCACTACCGATTGCAAACTTGTAGGTCGTGGGGACCTTGATATTGCGCTTGGCAAGAGTGGGATACAGGAAACCTCCAATAAAATAGCCATTGCCAAGAACCGATATTGTGTCGAAACAGTTCATGCTGGCAGCATCAATGAATCCATAGGCACGCTTCATGACGGTCCCCTGCACAATGAATGTAGTCGCCATTTGCGAGTAGACAATGGAAAAGGGAACGATCAAACAGCAAATCCTAAAGATGGAGCTCAACCCGACCATCGAAGTCTTTTGCAGCGATTGGACCTTTTTCTTCTTGACTTTCTTCCCCGCAGCCCAAAAGGGGTGTTTCGGTTTCGTTCGCACATAGCGGGACGTTCCTCGTACAAAGAGTGACACTCCGACAAACAACATGCAGGGCGGGACCCAATACGCCACAGTGACATTGGACTGCGCAATGACCGGGATGAGGATGATCCCCGCGAAGGCTCCAATGTTGATGCACATGTAAAAGTAGACGTAATAGCTTTCAATGAGTGAACTCTGCAAGAGGGGATGGAACTGCTTGGCACCAAAGATGTTGACCAGGCTCTTGACAATGCCAGTTCCGACGGGCCACAAGAACAAAAGTCCGGCGCTGAGTGCCGTCACGTTAAAGGTCGGTCCCAGGAGTTTCGGGACGCTTGTCAAGGCAATCAGTATAAGTCCAGGGAGATAGAATCCGGTAGCTCCAAAGAGAATACTGGAATACTCTCCGAGTACTTGATCGGCCAAGAATGCCCCAATAAAGGGCGAAGTATAGGCAATCGCAACCGAAATACTGACAACCGAGCTGGCCGACACACTCGTCATGCCCGCATTCCAGTTTCGATCGTATGCGCCCGTCAAATAGAGCGTCTGCGTAAAGGTCAAGCCGTAGAATGAGAATCGTTCCAAGAGTTCGACGAGCAAAATGTAAATCACGGAATAAAACATGGGTGAAATGTGATAGCGGTGGCGATTGCCATCCTCATCAATGTGCTGGAGTGGAAAGACTGGGTCCCCCGTCAGACACTCTTTCGGGAGATCCTCGAGCTGCTCGAGTCGGCATACATTGGCAGGCAGTTCTTCTTCCGTCGGTTTGCTCTCCCAGGGTTTGGCCAAAAGGCCAGAGACTTCCACCATGGCAATCTCGGGATCAGCCGAGGCAGTACTATAAGAAGTAGCATCCTCGGAGGAGACCTGCGGAGACAGTGGCGCCTCCGCGGCGGGAGAGGATGGACCATCGCTGCTGCTCATGATGCATTCGTGTGTTAGGAAATGACTGCTGTGTTATTTTTGATTTCGAGATGGGTGCTCCCGTCAGATTTGCAATTTCACCTGAGAAAAATCTATCGCGTTCTGATGATGTGTGTCTTTTTCGTCGAACTTGCGCGCGCAAGTATAGAACTAACAGTACTCTAGTCGAATGAACCTGTCGCAAGTTGATATGACCTCCTTTGAACGTTCGTTGTGAGACACAAAGCAGCGGCAAGAACGCAAAGTTCCAAGTTTAGTCGTCACACACAGGTCATCGCTGCAAACGCACATCATTCCCACATTCGGCGCAACGAAACCCGTTTTAGCGCGCGAAGGATCCGCGGTCCGTCAGAAGTCTGGCCGTCGTGTCCCATGGCATCCAAAATCTCACGCGCGCGGTCTGAAGATGGGCTACGCGCGTCAACCACAGCCGCATCTCAAAACTAGAAAATAGAGTGCGAGTCATCATCATGACATTCGACCAGATAGGACGAGAGTATCGGCACTTATCGTTACTCGTTTGATCTATTCTGAACCACCATTGAATCTTGCATGTCCAAATAAGAAATCTTACTCTTGAACGTCTTTAGATCATCATGATTCGAGCTGGTTGGACGATCCCAAGGCGACATCACCGTGTTGTTGTCGCAGCCGCGCGGGACCGATATACTATTCTCCTAGCAATCCTCCGTGTGTCAATTCTACTCCTCGGGACCGGAGAATAAGAAACGAACGGTCGCTGCATTGCGGTATACTTGCTGCACCTACAGACTACTCCTCTTGTATGACACGATCCCTTGCATCGACCTCCGCGGTACTACTGTCATTAGAGCGAATAACATCATCATCCTCCAACATCCGGACCCAAGAGGATCTTGGCGACAAGAATCACTCACCCAGGGCACAATCTACAGGGGTATCGCCGTGGTTGTCTAGCAATACCCAAACTAGCATCGCGCAACGAACAAGGAAACGAAAACCATCACGTCGAGAGGCAGAGAAGAAAAAGTGGAGACCCGTCCCGGCCGACCGCAAGTGTTTGGAAATACCCGTCGGTCATATGACAGCAACCGACTGGGACGAAGCCTTGACGGCAGTGCGATTGTGGTCCCAAACGTCCACGGACGAGGGAGTGGAGAAATCCTGGTCTCTCTTGGATCGAATGGTGGAGGAACTACGAGTTCTTTTGGCGAGAACGGATGTCAACACTATGGCCAGTAGTAGTCGGCTGATTGCCAGGACCCGACACGCCATCAAGCTGGCGTGCCGAGCATGGTGCAAGACTCCGTCAGTGCATTTTTCAGGTCGACAACTTGCGGATCGCTGCTTTCGAGACTTCGTCGATGTAGTCCCACCCCTTCCGACGAACATGTGTCGGACTATTCTAAGAACAGCTTCCTTGCGAGATGACAAGGTCTATGCCGTAAAGGTCGTCGACACGATGCTGGACTACTTTCATGAACAGGTGGATAGCGGTCGTTTGGAACTACAACCGTCGCTTGGGATCTATACTGACGCCTTGTACATCTATTGTCACCACGGCGGGGCTGAGGGAGGAGACAAGGCCGGAACAATCATGAAGCGTATTGAAGAGGCGGACAATATGGAATCTTCGGGACGTCTCTACACGGAGGCGATCACTGCATACGCTAACAGTGGGACTCCCGAAGCAGGAGACCGCGCAGAGGAGCTCTTGCGACAAGCAATACAAAATGGAATCGTACTAGATGTCGCTCTTGAGAATGCAGTTCTGAATGCCGTTGCAAAGAGTGGTGACGCATCACGGGCAGAGGCATTTCTGGAACAGATGGAGCATCCCAACAAACTCAGTTATAATATTTCGATTGCTGCCTACGCCCGTGAAGGAAAGTTGGACAAGGCCGAAGCGTTGCTACAGCGTCTTTTTCGGCAAGGTACCGCGACGAAGGATCCAGAGATGCGACCCGATCGAGTGGTGTACAACTCAATTCTGGATGGTCTGTCGAAAGCCGGAAGTGGTGTAGCAGCTAGACAAGCGGAAGCTATGCTACAGAAATTGTATAACATGGCGGAGAGTACCGGAAACGAAAACCTTCGTCCGGATCGGCGGAGCTTCAATTCAGTGATTCACGCATGGGCGAGGTCTGGCGACGACATTGCGCCGCATCGTGCTGAAGTGATTCTGCAAAGAATGCAGGATTTGCATGAATCGGGCATGCTAAACATGAGCCCTAATGTGGTGTCATTCAGCACAACTATTGACTGCTGGGCAAAGAGTAAGTTGAAAGGATCTGCAAAGCGTGCGGAGGCTATCTTGCAGCGTATGGTCGAACTGTCAAATGGCGGAAGAAGGGAGTTGAAGCCGAATGCAGTTACGTACGCTTCTGTTCTCGATGCTATTGCAAACAGCAACGAAGTTGACGCTCCGGAACGAGCTTGGCACGTGATGAACCTAATGGAAGAGCAGGGAGTCCCACCGACTCGGCATGCGTACTCTGCCCTCATCACTACATGGGCGCGAAGTGGGAGGAAGAAAGCGCCTGCGAGAGCGGAGGCCATTATGAAGAAAATGCGCGAAAAGGCAGCGAATGGTGAAGAGATGCTGGACCCAAGCACCAGCTTCATGGTGAGTTATGAGGAGCGGGATTCCATCGTGAAAGCGGTAGAGCTTGTCATTCATTCTTGCGTTGCTTCCACCCCACAGTACACGACACTATTAAACACGTACGCTCGAGCTGCTCAGCCAAAGGAGGCAGAGAGAATCCTGAAATTCATGGAAACTTCCTTTCAAGAGGGAAATACGGCAATGAAGCCCGGCAGTGTTGCGTATGGCGCCGTTTTGTCAGCCTGGGCGAGGAGCAACGAGGAAAACGCAGCCGATAGAGCAGTGTCCATTTTTCGATACATGCTGGATCGTCACCAACACGGAGACGGTGATATGAAACTCACAACCAGTGCGTTCAATGCTTTTCTAAGTGCATTCACAAGACAAGGAGATCCACAGACTGCGGTTCGATGCGAAGCATTTCTCAATCGGATGAAGTCTCTTAGTCGTGACGGAGACACGGATTGTAAACCAAACAGTGTCACCTACGGCTGTGTGATCAACGCACTGGGCGCCACCAGACATCACAAGTGTATCGAACGAATGTTCGAGTTGCTCGAGGAAATGCAGACGTCTAAGGACCCCGCCTGTTGGCCAACAGATCGCACATATTCTGGTGTATTGAAGGCACTTTCGAAGAGCGATATTTCCGATAAATCGAAACGAGCGGCAGCCGTTTACCGATATATCACAGTCAACTCACCTCATATCGCAAACTATCATATTGTCAATGACGTTCTGCGGTGTTTCAATTCGGTGGGCGACGCAGAATCGTTGGGATTCGCTCTTGAGCTGTGGAATGAAGTTACCCAGCCGTCGAGCAAGGTGGGACCTATTACCTCTCTAACTGGAAAGCTCGCCCTGCTTAGTTGTCTTAATGAGAACGATTCAGAGACACGTCATAGAAGAGTGGAAGACGTGTATCGAAGGTGCTGTGAACTCAGACTAGGGCAGAAGCGCGAAGTGCTGGACACTCTTAAGAAAGTCGCCCCTTTGCACTACGAAAATCTGCTCACCATGAGACTATAATGTCGACTTTATCACCCAAGTAAGTCCAGTTGTAAGTATCGGCTCGTAGAGAGGACTCAGAGGATATTATCCCACTACTCTACCGTATGATTCGCGCACGAGCTGACTCTCCAATAGAAGCGGACGAACTCTCCCTGATAGAGCGCATGCGTCGTTTGTACTTGGTGCTGCATTCGAGAAGTTTCTCGTTTGCCATAGTTTTCGCTTTTGTCGCATTGTTCAAACTCTCTTCTAACACAGCCGCTTCGTCAGCACTCCTGGTGACGCTCAACTTGTCTCTGCATCGTCCTTCTTGGGTCATGGCTTCCGAGATTTCAGTGAGGATCGGATTTGACTCGTCGAGCTGATTCGTGAAGCACTCCACCATTTCTTGCGCGTAGGTGCGGCACCTTTCATCTTCTGCGGTCTTCGCCTCCATCATTGCCTTGCTGACCTCGATGCTGAGGAACAGCGTCAAGAAGTTTCGGACTCCAAAGCCACCACATCCTGGTTTCAGCTTGACGGGACACCCTGAGTTGTCCTTGTGCTCAGAACAGACGCGCTGGATGAACTCGAGAAATGGGGCCTCTTCTCCGCTGTGTCGCTGAAGGACGTTGCACGTGAATATCTGATACAACAAATCGTCCGCCTACATGCACAGCGTCCGAGAGACAAAAGCACCGTTAGAGTCGTTTCGTGAAAGTTCGCGCTTTCACACTACTATTCACAATCGTACCTGAACATCGACAAGAATTTTATTGCGGACCAGCCCGAGATAAGACTCTTCCGACAAATGATGGCCCAATAGTTCGTACAAATTGACGTAACGAGAACGAAGGATTCGATCTAGCACCGCACCCTTTCTCCGACGATACTCTTTCATATGGACAACGTCCATGTTGGATTCGAGCATCGCAACAATCTCATGTCGAGAAAGGTCCAACCGAACAGCTCCATCCAGCGTTACAATCCCTCCCTTCTCACAAGCCTTTACTATCGCTTCGGCGCACTCGAAAGATATCCCCAGCGGCTCATTGTCCATCTCTTTCATCAAATAAGGAATCGACAGTGTTCCGTAGTAGCTTCGTGGGATATTGAGAAAGGTGAATCCCTTTTACACGATGGCCGTAGAAGGTAAGAGCACGATTCCCGACGCACACACAACATTCCGACGACGACTCACACACTTTATTATTACAACACATACCTCACCCGTAATCTCCCTCCGCTCGTTCGCTCGTTGCACAAAGCGAATCAAGTCATCCACTCTCGATGCCACGTGTTGAATGCCCTGTCCAATTTCACGCAAGAATCCATGGACATGTCCGACTTCCGAGAGTGCATTGTTGATCGGAAGATATACCTGACTCTGATCCGCCAGTGCTTGATTCTTGTCGGCAGTTAGAAGGTCTGCTTGATTGCCCGTGACGGTGGACTCAATCTGGGCCTCACCAGCGGCCACGACGCCGGCGTTGAAATCGACCTTGGGAGTGAAGCCCAATGTGTCATGGAGAGTGCGAAGAAATCCCGTTCGGCAAACAACTGAACCGTTGATGAGATGATGAGTGACAAGTGAGAGTTGTGCTGACATACACAGACCACTCAATACAAAGATAGATACTAGCTAAAAAGCATGGACGTACCGTTGGATACCCAGTGATCACAGTAGGCTGATTGCGTGTGTTGTTCGAAGCGCGCTTCCCGTGGCGTCAGACCCGGCAAGACAAAACATCTCTGATTCGACTGCACAAAACGAAGGACCGTGCCCTGGTCGACTTCAGATTCGATACTACTGTCGCCCTGATAATAGGCATAGACTTCCAAAACCTTGGTCGCTCCGTCGTCAAAGGACTGATTGTGTAGTATGAGTTTCGGATGGCGGAGTCGGTATCGATGTTCAATGGCAGCGACCGAGTTGACACGAAAGGCTAGCACAGCAATCCCCTGACGATCCTTGTGGGCCTTGTAGAATCGATGAATAGTGCGAGCGTCAAAAAAGGGAAAAAAGTCATCACCATCGAATGGCTCCATCGACGACGACGACGACTCTCTCACTACGGCCGAGACAACAAACTGAACGCCTTCTGGATCGTTCGAAGTCACAAGCACAGTCTTGGTGGTGTTAAATAGAAGAAGAGGTCGACAATGACGGCATACGTGAAGCAGTCACACGAAATCCAAAGCCCGCAAGGAGCTGTTTGACAATATCCCGGCCGTCGGAACGAAAGACAGTGTCATTGTCCAGACAGAGATCAGCCATCAAGGATCGCCATCGCTCACGGGCAGCTTGCTTAGTCTCATCGGGATCGACAGAAGAGTCCGCAAAGGCATTCAGGTGATCTTCTAGTTGTGCATACACAGTCAAATCCTCAACGTGGTCCACATACAAGTGAACGTGGGAAAAGGAAACTTTGATTTCAGCAGTCAAGAATTCGTCGGTATTTTCCGCCTCCATTGTCAATTTCTCCTTGTTCATTCGCGACTCTTCGTGATTATTTCTCCTGTTGGGGGG
>OLMU01002378.1:0-11151 GCA_900291995.1 Licmophora abbreviata | reverse complement strand
AGTTTAATAGGCACCCCGACGATCTCACTCAGGGATTTGGAGCGAAGGAAGGCAGACTCCGCATGCGCGAGTGAGTTCTCTGCGACGTGGTACTGTCCCGATTTGCGCGCCTTCCTTCCTGTCGTCAAGAACAAAGAACCCTCCAGGGTCGGGTCTCCAGCAAGCCTTGCGAGTGCCAGACGTGCGCTGACAACATCGGAACAATCTGATGATGCCACAACGTCAAGACGCCCCTCCCAATTCCAGCCATCAAGATTTTCAGAGAGAGCCACGTCGGCAAAATATGAAACATCGCTCTTTACTCTGCGTTCGTCTTCCATGCACATGAGAGAACACGAATCCTCGATCTCTCGTAGGCAATGCAGCTTGACGAGATGCGGATACGAACGAGCGTAGCTTTCCCGGGCAACGTTCCCGAGAGGCAGCATCACGGCTTCCCTCGCGACCCTCAACGACCTGACCACCGTCTCCATTGAACGGCGATACAGCCCGCGCATCGCCTGACCAACGGAAATCTGAAACACTTCATTGCTGTCCCGATGCTTTCCATTTGATAGAGATTTCAGATCATCGTCAAGGATCTTTTCCAATTCTGACCATTTCCCCAGCCGCCAGGAAGCTTCAATGGCGAATGGAAGAGCCTTAGTGGAATCTGCACCCGAGACGTTGCTGTTTTCCAAGGCTTTGTTTCGGTTCACAATGCCGTGAACCTGGTTCAAAACACTTTCGAACTGACCTGACTCAAGAAGACAGCGAAGCAGACCTCCTTCATAAGTCGACCGCAAGTCCGACTGATCATTGAGCTGCAAGATTCTCTCATAGTCCTGAACCGCACCTGGCCAGTCGCCACGAGCCTCCTTCTGTCGGATGCCATCTCCTGCGTGTAGTGCAGAGTTGACATCCTCGATAATCCCCTCGAAAGTTTCGTAGTCGTCTAGCTGAGCCAGCACGTCCTTCAAAGCCCTTCTGTCAATACCATGGACGATATGTCGGCCAATGATCCCTGGCCGAACTCTACCCTTCGCACCGTGTTCGGACATTTTGGTGGCAAGGTCGTTAGAAGAGCAGTCATACACGGTCCCTACAAGACTTTCCCGGGCTGCCATTTCTAGGAGCTGAAGCGAGCGAGCATGCATCCCGACATTCGATGCGGCTCGGGCTCTCAGGTCGAGAGGAATCGCATGCAGAAGATCTGAAATCTTCGTAATGCTTTCATCGGAGGACCAGAAGCCGCCTGAATCGGTGCTTGTACCTACCACGTGTCGTTTCTGGGACCGGGACCCACCATACTTTTTCTCGACTTCGCTATCTGACCACGCTTGAAGAGTATCCAAAGCGTCAAACACAGTGCCGACGGCTTTGTGACATTCCGGCAGAGGCATACTAGTCAAGTTCGTTTCTCCACCTGTTCTGATGTCGATATGAAGAACGTCCAATAATTCTTTGACTATCATTTGATGATCGTCGATGTCACCAAAACACAGTCTCTCGAGGAGAAGTAGAGGAAGAATGAATTCGGCGAGTCGCAGCCCAACATGAGAGCGAAAGGCTCGACGACACGAGTGGAGAAACGCGCCCCATTCGCTGTGTCTGCTCCCCTTAGAACGGTTCACCATGTATCTACACCACTGAGACAGCCAAGAGAAGTAGGAAATTGACTTTCCAAAGAATGGAGGTGTCCGCTTCGACGTAGAAGGGCCTTCGTTCTGAAAGCAAAGTAAACGTGGGGTGAGGAATTTTGATTATACGCCAGAGTTCAGAGTGAGTATTGTAACGCACCGTCAGATTAAACTGCGAATGCCAGAAAGGCTCGATTGTCTCTAGAACATCCGCCTTCAATAGTTTTTCCCTCAGCCATTCACTCATTTCACCTTTGGTTTTTGTCATTGCCTCATCCATCACTGTTTCGGCCGTGACCACACTTTCGTTATTTCTTTGTCCGCCAATGGCAGATCGATCCAAAAGAACAAGTATCTGTTGAATCGTAAACGCAATGCTATGCTGATCAGGTGCCGTGACAGCCGCCCTGAGAGCAACTACCAACTGCGTTGTTACTACGTGCAGTTGATAGCGAGTTGGCTGGCTCTGCCAAGGTGCGTTTGACAGTCGCCACGCCTGACTGTTCTCCCCAGATTTAGTCTTCCCCTCACCAGACAAGCTGCCGATGCTAATTTCGCCAAGCAGGTGGGCGCCAATAGCTCCAACTTCGCCCCAGCAAGTCGCGAGAAGGACTCGTGTGCTGTTATCGTCTTCCGTCGCGCACCTCGCCAAGAGCGTCTGCGCAAGGAGTGTTACGCTACCATTGGACGATCCTAATCTCAAGTACAGTCGTGGAGTGAGACGTCAACCACTTTTTGTTGATTGGATCGAAGCACACTCTTTCGACATTACTCACCGGAAGAACTGTAATCAACCGTAAGAAAACGGCTGGCCGATGACCTATCCTCGATTTCAATCAAGCGATGAAACAATCCTCTGTTGGCTCGCAAGAGATCAACCAGATGACGCAAGACAACTCGTCGGACGCCCAAATTCTCGTGAGAGAGAAGAGGGTTTAATGTAATGATACGCTTTCGGATAGCCTCTACCGCACGCGAGCTGTATCGTCGAGAATCTGACTCGCTATTACGACCACTACTTCCGCCATCACTTGCAACGCTATCACGAGCTGAAAGCCCTTGGGTATTCTGAGTTGGCAATACAACCAAATGGTTGTCAAAGTCGACACCATTCGCCTTCAAGGCATCGCGCGTCGTATCAAGAGCTTGTGTAGTCGGCAGAAAAGGGATATCCTTGAAGAACGGGGCTAGTTTCTTGCCGAGTCGGCCGGCCGTAAGCCACTCCAGCAGGTCAATCGCGACTCTATTTGCATCTCGTGATGAGAAATCTGAGGTCAAAGCGGTAGTCTCCTCCTCGCGAATCAGCGCGGGGAACAAGGAGACAACAATGGTAGTCAAATTCTGCCCAACGATCTCCCATTGTGATTCGGCGAGAAGACGGACATACTGCGATAGAATCTCGACCGCAAGAAGTCGTCTATAGCCGAAGCGTTCGCCTACCACAGTATCCTCTGAGGATCTCTGATCGTTCGACATCGCCGTGTTGACTACCGAGATTAGTTGTGGGATATATTGAGCAGCTTCGTCGGGCAGCAGATACTTCAACATCCATTTCAAGCTTCTCATTGCCTGCGAAGTATCGGTATTGACATTCTTCTGCACCACATTGACTAGCAAGTACATGAAGCTGGGGGTCACCCATCGGGTAACAGCGTCTGCAGCCAATCGATGGTCAACCTCAGAGCCAACGCCATCGCGGTTCCCAGATGAAGAGTATCGTGGAACTGTAGCGATTCGGGCCTTTTCAACTGAGCCTGCTGAACTCCCAAGCGAGGTCTGCTCCCGCGCCAAAGCAGCTCGCTGCAAAGCCTGGTCGGCCTGGTTTCCACATTCGATCCCGCGTCCAAGCTCCCAAAGGATCGCTTTAAGCATGGGTTTTTCTCTCGAAGAGATCATCTTTTGCAAGCTCAGGTCGTTCTTTAGAACAACCTGAAGAAAAAAGACAAGCTGGGATCGGTCTGGGTTGGTGAGAAGGCGAGGTACAATAGTTTCAATTGTTTCGGGTGCAAGGCATAGAGACAACGTTTGCTTTTCGAGGTGTGTGGCAACAGTATCCAGACCAGGAACTTTTGTACCGTCAACGGCAACCTTAGGCGACTTTCCAACGATTCTCGATGATGCCGGAACAAGCTGAGTCTCTTCGCGACTCCTGCGCTTCTGCTGACGTCGTTTCTCTCCCATCAGATACAGTATATAAGCTGTTGTAATCTTTAGAAGATCATAGTCCTTCTCGAGAATAAAGGAAACGACAATGTGTGGCTGCACCTCCACAGCGAAATCCAGAACATGAGTTACCGAGAGCTCGTTTTCATTGCCTTCTCCAGCTAATAAAAAAAGTTTCACAAAGGTAGTCAAGAACCCGAACTGTCGCTTGCGACTTTCACGAAAGTACGAATCAATCTCCTGTCCTCCATGTAGCGACACAGTGTTCGCACATGGAAGAAGAACGTCGGCGAAGAGTGCAGGCGCAAAAGTTTCCAAGCACTGCGAGCGAATAATACGACGAAGCGGTCTTTCGCGATGAACTCTTGAGATTTCCCCCAGCGCGCACGCCGAAATGGAAGTCGAAGATAATGGGCCTGATTCTGTCTGTATGAAATGAGACTTGTCTGTTGATGTCCAGAATCGAACCAGCCTCAACACCGCATTTTCGAAGATGCAGATCCCACAGGATGTTCGAACGTCTACAGCTCTGCAAAACGAGGCCAGTACTTTCAGAGCTGAGCACTGAAAAGAGAAAGCCTCCTCCGAAATCTCAGTCCCGACGGTGGGGTTCGTATTAGACGATGCATTCAGTGCAGTCGAACCTATTGTGAACGATAGTTGCGACGGCGGAACGTAGCAGAACTTGAACAAGAGGTGGTCGACCTCTCGAAAGAGTCGAGACGCCACACGCGATGCAATCGGGTTACTCTGGCCAGACGGCTCTGGGATTCCCAAGGAGTCCCGACTCAGAGTGTGGTACTCGTGATCCGTTGAAAAAAGAGCGTACATAAGATTGGCTTTGCCACTGAATAGGACTGATCCAACGCGTTCAGCAGCGTGATCTCTCAGCGTTCGATCAGAATCAGCGAGAGACGCAAAGACAATCCATTCCACGACGTTACTCGGATTGAACAGTCTACAACGCTCGTCATCGGGAGGTCCAACGGGCGAATCGTCCGCGCTTTCTACGGAGCCGCAGATTTGCCGTAGTTCTGATAGAGCCGAGTCGGAGCACGCTTTTGCCACGCAGTTCCATTTCATCATTCTGACCCGTGCAGATAGCTTTGCCTCTATTTGGTAATCCGACGGCAAATTTAGCACTGCATTGCGAAGCTGCCGATACTTCACATTCATCCCGTTTATTGCAGGGTGCTTGCTAACCTTTACCATTTCCAGAGGCGGTTGGAGAGCCAAAAGCGGCCTCCCCCCGATGAACGACAAAAGGGAGGGGGCGTGACCGGCAACCCGATGGAGCAAGGCATCGTAACACGTAGCATCAACGGGTTCCGTAGCTTGATCGACCGTCGCGGTCAAGCTGAGCATCTCTTGGAACCTAAGTAGCGTCACGTAGTAGCTCCGCGGGGCTGTTCGCTTCGAGATAGGGTCCAATAGAGGCTCAAAATGCGCTCTGGAAAGGAGAGTCGCCACCTTCACAACACCGTCATCTTTGTTGGACAGTATGCTCGTAGCCATCTGACGGCGCCGCACAACCTGAGACACGAGATATAGCGGTGACAATTCAACTGCAAAACATAGCTGGCGTGATCCAAAGTCAGCTGTGGGACCTTTTCTTGCATCGATGATGTTTGAGCAAGGATGAGGCACATCACCAGCGACCGGTCTGAGACACGCAAGCAAAGCCCACCTATATGCGAAGAGACAATTCGTGAGTTTCACAGAGCAGGTAGTCATTGCTACATTCGGTGAACTAATTTGGGCGTACCTCGCATGTGCCGGTAGTCCACGAGTGACAGCCATAGCGATGTCACTCTGATATGCATCTTGTCGACTTTCGGCGGGTTCACTGAGGCTGATGAGCTCATCGGGCGGGGGTTTTACCCCACAGGGACACGGAGCCCTGCGGGAGGAGCCAAGGCGAGAAACACATCTACAAGACATCGCATTTCTCAGCTCCTCACAAAGGCCAGTGCAGGTATCGTCGGTTATCGTATCACTCGCCGTAGCATCGCCATCAAAGCGTGTCCATGAAGTCAATGCGAGCCTAGCAATGGAATCGAGGCAGTCTCTCACAGGCAGAGAACCGTCGAGTACCCGCGCTGCTAGGTCGCCAATCCTAAGATGTGCGTGCAGGCCCACATTCGAAACCAGAGATATCGATTGCATCGTGTCCAAGGAGGTATCCATCTTTTGATTTTGTATTCGGGCCGAGAGCGAGTCCGCCACTGTATTCAGCGCTCTCATCAGTAGCTCTAGGAGGTGAAGTGACGACGCATGTGCTTCCGGCAGCGGATCATCATCCTTCAAGTCCACACTGCGCAAAACATTTGACAACGTTGTCATGAGGAGGCAGGCAACTGCTGCCACCATTCGGGTTTCCGCAGCTCCTGTCGTGGCCCCTAGCAAGTCTCGATCAAGATCTGTCAACCTCAATATCGTGTCGGCACACTCGCGTCCTTTCCGAAAACAAACTCCCATTACCTCCTGAAGTGATGTGCCCTGTAGTTGACTCTGTATCGCGTTCGTTTCGCGTTCATCAATTGCCTTAGGGGATGGTGTGTTGAGAAATGATTGTGTCCTAGGATCTTTGTGCCGCCTCCTCTTTGGCGACCGCTCAATGACAAGAGGCTGCGCTTGGACTTTAGCTTGCGATCGCTGTCGCTTTTTCATGTCCAAATCCAGAGTTTTCTCAGCTACATCCACCATGACCTCGTTCGACTGATTAGTAGCAGGCTTCTGCTGCTTCTTGGTTGGTGCCGTCTCATCTTCATCCACAGTCCAGGCTGGCATGAGCGCCCACCGAGAGGCGGCCGACACATCTGACCTCTGCATCGGCGGCGACGACGATCCATCGCCGTTGTAAAGCATCGCTACAATCGCCACAGCAATATGACCAAGTTCTTCCTCTATATCATGACAAGGGTGATACAATGCAATTTCCAGCAAGTATCGAAATAGCCCACGCGCTTCGCAATAGTCTCTTGCAAACGAGATGCTGGTGGATATGCAAGCGTGGATGGCCCGTAGAACGACTGTCAATAACGACACATCCGCCACTCCTCCACTGGCAATCTTCGGCAGACAGGTCAACAATGGACATAGTGCCGTCCTTCGAATTTCGTTTTGGATCATGTCATCGTCATCGCTCGACGGCAAGGCGATGATAGCCTTGACGAGCAACCCTGTCAGCGACGATGATGATGTCGACGATTGCAACTGCCCCCCTCCCGATTCGATATGTTTCGCACACGTCCGACTCACTAATAAAGCAGCTTCCACAAGGATGCTCCTGTTCGTACCACCACCAAATCCAGAGGATACAGCATCATCCCACAGAGCTTCCAGCAGCGTCAAGGCGGTAGCTTGACACCTCAACAGAATTGATAGTACAGAAGATTCTGTCTGTCGATACAAGAGTACTTGCCGTATACTTGCCAACAAGTCATGTGTCCGACTTGCCGTAATTCCATACAAGTGCGCATCTGGATTCGGTGAAAGAAAGATGGACTCAGCAACATGGGTCGTCGTCGTTTCCTCGTTGGATTCCATCTTGCTACGGACACCTTGTAGATAGCGTAGGAGTATAGAGTATGTCGCATCCAATAAGGACCACGCGACCCCGATATTCTTGACTTGAAGTACACGATGTTTCATATCTGGTACACACGACAACGCCACACTCTGACGAATAATTTGTCCAAAGATGGATACTTGAATGGGATTACTACTACTACTCGTAGTAGTAGTCGTAGTATCCCAACAAGATACGTTTGCTTCTGGATCACAATCATGGTAGGATGCAATGATTGTAGCTAGATCCAATGAGAGATGGAGTAAATCTTGGATAATGCAGTCTTGCAAGGCCGTTTCAGGAATTTGGCCAAGCATACGGGCGATGGTGGTCGAAATCGTGGTGGAACAAGAGGGCACAGACGGTGTAGTAGTAGTGTCACCGCTGCTGCTGCTTTCCTCTGCTAGCGATGCGATTGTATTTTGAATCAACGGTTTACTTGTCAGATACTGATAAAGCCAGAGTATACGGGGAATGACTAAGAGTAAACGGACAAGAGTGGTGAGAAAACTCCGTGAGTTTTGAAACTTGCCACCGACATGGCACTTCACACATGATTCGCACTTTCTGGCAAAATATATACTTCTTCAGTACTCTTCCCTTTTTCACTTACTTTCCCTCCCATCCCTTCCAAATTGAAATAATCGAGGCGCATGGGGACAGTATCCACCCGTGAGGACGAGTGTATAAAAGTCACAAAGATGTTGAATGTTGGTGGGATGGTGCACGTTGATGTTTTCGTTGTCGTGATAGGCACGCTCTACTCGAGGAAGAATCTGACGCAAGACGTCCAAGTCGCGTTTGCAATGGGGAGGTATTTCGTCGTCTAAAGATGATGCTATGAATGCAGTAGAATTTGAAGTATGAAATAAGGCATGCTTTTGACAGGCTTCCGAGATTTTGAGAATGAGATGCATGTCAGAGGAAGATTTTGAAGTATCATTCTTGCCTGATGCTGCGGATGATGATACTCCTGTACCAGTTGACATGGTTATACCGGTACTTCTTTAGAGAGTGCAGTAGGGAAAAGACGCGAGAACGCTCAGTGACTTGTAAGGTAAGTTTCGCCAGAATCCCATTGTCATCACACCGCGGCGTCGCATTTTCGTGAGAAGAAGAAAGTTTGGGGGGGTGCGCGGTATCATTGTGTGTCTGTCCGGCGCAAGTGAAAAAAGAGTCTGGCCGTGGTCATTGTCCAGACTGTGGAAGACTTGAAGTCGAGTCCAATGATTCAATCCTGTATGCGATACTCTCTATCGCTTTTTCGAAGGTCATTGTTAATAATGAGTACGGAATGGAAGAAGATACAAGTGCTAAGTTTTCGCACCTTCGCAAAAGATCCTTCGCTTTTTCTTTTCTGCATACAACCGCGATGACCAACATGAGGATGACGCTGCGGAAGCACAAACTTCGTTTCATTTGCACTCCTCGTGAGACCTCTACGTTCCAAAGTTGCAAACATACACCCTGCCATGACGAATGAAAGTGCCCAGCCAGCCCCCTCCTCTCCTCGTCGTCACATTCTCCTCCTCACGTACGAATTCACGTACGCGCCGTTTAGCGGCAATGGTATTCTAGCACGATCCGTCGTCAAGTCCTTGTTGCGACAGGATTGTGCCGTGACGGTGTGGTGTTGTCGACCTGCGTCAAAAACGAACACGTCTACGGCTTCGAATGGCGATCTTAAAAAGGAGGACTCGTCGTGGCATTCCCATCATTTGACTATGCCCGAATTGACCTTTCCACAAGAGCAGAATCTGAACGTCATCACTACGACTGTCCACAAGGGATGGAAACGACTGGATCGACATTCGTGCTGGGAGGAGTTTCATTGGAATCGATTAAATCCATCGGATCAAAACACCTTGAAAGGATTGTTGCTAGTGTCGATGGCCCAGCAGCAGCAGGGACGACGACGACATCATACTTCGGCAGAGGTGATGGTCCAATCTGCCGTGGTGGATTGGACGGGAGGTTGTGCCTGGCGAAGTATTCCTGCGATATTACGTCGTGACCCATCGTCATCCCTTCTTGCATATCTTAATTTTCGCATCTTTGCACTTGGAAGTGGACATGATCAAGAGAAACTGTGGTATGAAGAGAAGGAACGCGACGTATTGGAGGATGCGGGGGTGGTGGTGACACTGTCCCAGGTCGATCTGCGTGAACTGCAAACACTCCTCTTGCCCACGCAACTCAGTACTTCGACTACTACTACTACTACTGATACTACTAGGCTACCAAGCACACATGTACTGCAACCACCGTTGCGAGCAGATATACAAGAGTTGGCGCTGCAGTACGCTACCAAACTGCAACACATGAATGCTTGGGAAGACCACTTGTTGGATGCATTTCGAGATGCCTTGCACCGCCGCCCTGAGAATGGAGCCATCCTACCGCCGTCCTTTCTCACTTGCCTTGTTCGATTGTCTCCTGAAAAGGAGGCCATGCGCTTTGCTCATTTTTGTCAGCAGTCAGCTACTACGTTACGGGAATGCAATATGATTCCAGTATTGGTTGGCGCCGAAGCCGATCCGGCCCATGCGCATAAGGCACAGTCCACGTTGAGAGAGGCCGCACCCAATGCTGTGATCGTATCGCACTTTCTACAGCCTCCTGCGCTGGCGGCATTGCTGTCGCATGCATCTCTCAACTTTCACCCGTGCTCGTACGATGCCTTTGGTATGACGATTATTGAAGCGGCGGCGTTTGGAGTGCCGTCCATTGTGGCGGATGGAGGGCAAGTTGGTGCGATCAGTTTGTTGGGAGAGGACGCCGTTCTGGCGGTACCCATGTCGGCAAGTATCCAAGGTGTCCTGGGAATGGAGAATTTGGAAGAGACGTTGCGAGATGCAGATGCGTTGGCGGCGGTTGGGAAGCGTGCGCGAGAGCGTGCACTGGCGTGGGATCAAGATGCATACGGAGAAAGCCTCGTCCGGATGATGAATGGCGACTGCGTAAACAACAATGGCGTTGATGTCCAGTAACAGTAATGCCACGCATCGAAGTACACATCATCTAAGATAGCCCCAGATTATTTTTTATTTTTGCATTTTTCTTTTGTCAACACGCTCATGTCGTACATCGAAGCCCTGCGTCGATACTCATACACATCATCACCACACAAATCACATCCAATGCGACCGCCGTCGCTTCATTTTTCATTTACAGGCGCATAGCCAGCGCTTCTCATTACTAGAATCCAAAGTCCGAAGACGGACTTCCTCCTCCGCTTCCCAGCTCCTTGTCAAGGAAGCTCTGCTCATACAACTGCTTCATAATGTCACGCTGAGCATCCAGGTCGACCGTCTGCTCCACCGATTTTACCTGTTCACGTGCTGCCTCACGAGCAGCCTTGCGAGCATCATCGGCATCTTTTTCTTTCTGTTCGCGAAGACGCGCTTCGTTCGACTCTTGCTCCATACGCTGCGCACGGATCTCATCTCCGCGCGCCGCCGCGTCAGCAAGGCGTTGGTTCTTAGCCATCTCGGCATCGGCATGGATCTTCTCCTCGAGAGCTTTGCGCTCAGCTTCCCGGGCCTTGCTAGCCGCTGCTTCTTCGCGAGCGGCGCCCCAGTCGTCTTCGTTGACGTCATCCTTGCCGGACGACGACGTGGCAGGCTTAGATATGCTCCAGCTTGCAGCAAGTTGGCTGGTTCCAAGATCATCGTCGTCTTCCTCGTGCAAGCCAAGACCCTCCCCGAGATTGAAGTTTTCGACTGGAGGAGGGACGATTTGCTTTCCACCAAGCTGCTTACCCACACCACTTCCGCCGACCTCATCGCCCGAGTCTGA
>OLMU01002375.1:0-12075 GCA_900291995.1 Licmophora abbreviata | reverse complement strand
AGCTCGATTCATGGTATAACCCGGAACTTGAAGCGACTTTCGTAGAGAGCTACGTAGGAATCAGTAGATGTCTGCACGTTTCCACACAGCGCGATCTTTCGTGGCGGCCCATCCGAAGCAAAAGCGCGCCAAATCCGAACTGTCGGATGGATTGGATTCGATTCTTCGCCTCACAATTTGGTGGATCTCACTGCAGCCGACACGCACAACCATGAAGTTTGCTCTTGCCTTCGCCGCCCTCGTGGCCACTTTGTCCAATGTGGACTCCTTCGCTCCTTCTTCGATGGCCCGCGCTTCCGCGACAGCGCGACCCATGGTTGCCAACCCTTCGATCGGAAAGTCCAGCACCAACAAGGTAGGTACTTTTTTTGAATCTACTGCATAGTTGATGGATTTACCCCAACGCATTTTCTCACTGACCGCTAATTCATATCATTATTAATCACGCGAAAGGTGGAGCAAGGTACATCCGGTCTCGGCAGTCTCGGTGAGATCAGCTTCGAAGGCAACAAAGAAATGAGAACGAAGATGGAAAAGATGCTCCGCGAGGCGCAAATCTCCATCACCGAAGCCATTCAAGACATTGATGGCGGAGCCACCTTCCACGAAGATGCATGGATTCGAGAAACGGGAGGTGGGGGCATGTCAAGGGTATTGGCGAATGGGAATGTGTGGGAAAAGGCCGGCGTCAACCTGTCTGTCGTCCATGGCACCATGCCCCAAGCTGCCCTCAAGGCCGCTACTGAGCGTGGAGTCAAACATGAGGGCGAGCGCGTTCCGTTCTTTGCCACAGGATTGAGTTGTGTGATGCATCCCAAGAACCCACATTGCCCAACTATGCACTTCAACTACCGCTATTTTGAAACGCCCGAGACCTGGTGGTTTGGCGGGGGCACGGATATCACACCAAGCTACCTTGACGAGGAAGATATGCGACATTTCCATGGAGTATACAAGGATGTGTGCGACAAACACGATCCAGAGTACTACCCTAAGTTTAAGAAGTGGGCCGACGATTACTTCTTGATCGCACACCGAGGCGAGAGGAGAGGCCTGGGCGGAATCTTCTTTGACGACCTCAACGATCGCGATCCCGATGAGGTGTTTGAGTTCTGCAAGGATGCCGCGAACAGCGTCGTGCCTGCCTACGGCCCCATCATTGAGAAGCACAAGGACGATCCTTACACAGAACAAGAAAAGAGCTGGCAACAGCTACGTCGTGGACGCTACGTTGAATTCAACCTTGTGTACGACCGCGGAACAATCTTTGGTTTGAAGACAAACGGTCGTACCGAGAGCATACTCATGAGCCTCCCAGAGACTGCCCGCTGGGAATACGACCACCATCCGGAGCCTGACTCACCGGAGGCCGACATTCTAGATGCCTTCAAAAATCCGCGAGAATGGGTTTAGTGCAGTAGATCTAATGTGTTCGATGCGGCTCAAAGCGTTAATTGCGCTAGTCTTTTCACAAAAGAAAAAAGAAGTGCCGCTTGACAATATAGCCCGCGGCCACACAGGCCAAGAGAAGCGGCACTACTAGGGAGTTCAGAATATCCGTATTGATGATCCGAGTGGACAATCCAACCATACAGATCTCGACATCGCCAAGGAACCGCGCGGCAAGAGTAGTGAATGTTACAATCGTTCCACAATTGATAACGGTACTTCGGGCCATCGTCGGCGCAACTTTGGACATGAGCACAAGAGAAGCCCCATCCATCGCGATGAAGCCGGTGAAAACTAGGCTGAAGCCAATCAAGTACTGCAGCACACCAAATATCCAATCGTAAGAAACTGGTGCCAGTGACGTCGCTTCGTCCAACAGACTAGCGACCTGGGACGCAAGGCTGAAGAGAGATGAGTAGTTTATCATAACGACAAAACCAAGTCCAACAAGCCACACAGATCGTTTGATCACCGTCCTTTCATCGTAGATATTCGCGATAGACCCGCAGACATGATTGATCAGGAAAACGGAAGCAGACATGCTGCCAAGAAAGAGACCAGCTTGACTTCCATTCCATGCGAAATACCTATTGGTGATAATAGCGCACGACGTGAACAGGACCTCGTGCGAAACAGTGGCAAAAAAGATTAGCGCCAAGGTGACGGGAAGAGCGATGTTACTCATGATGTACTTTCGCACTCGACTGGTAGTCACTTTGCATGCGTGGACAATCGAGCGGTTTCTCATGGTGACCTGGCGGGGAGTAGTTAAGTGGGATTCTTGCCTCTTCGGCGGAGAAAGTAGCCTTCGTCTCATAATTTGGTAAGTCTGAGTCACTCTTTGTAGATACATCGGAATCATCAGAGCTGAATTCATCACCATCCTGTGAGTCGGTAGATTGCTTGGACCGCTCTTCTGTTCCGTGAATGTTCTTTGGTATCTCTGGGTCTCTGTAAAATACAAACAAAACAAAGAGAAACTGCATTGCCCAGAGACTTCCCATGAGATAGCTGCTTGATTGAAGGGCATGCCCTGAAGGAGCTTCCCCTTGACCGAAAGACGCCAGGAATGCACCCAATAGCAAGGCTAACATCACACCAAATATCTGGGCGTTGACCAAACGGGCAGATTCAACAACGACACAAGGACCTGGAAGGCTTCTTGTCAGCTGCCTATGGAGCAGGTCAGTAGATCCGCAGCCGAGAAGAAGACGTCCTGTAACAGCAAGGGGCACAGATGATCTTTCTACGGCAAGGACATAGACAACATTCCCCAGCAACGAAAACAAGGTAGCTACGAGCATGGCATGCCGATAGAACCCATAAAGGAAATTGCCTCTGGTCGCCTCTTTGGACAAACGATTTGCGTGGAAGCTTGCTGCCAGAAGGGCTCCGAGACTTGCTGCACCGATGATGATTGCAGAATGTGCCTGCCTTGCTTCCGCTGCCATGACAAATGTGTTCGCGGTTGTGTGAAGAATGAAATAGTTCATCTGAAGGAGTAGTACAGTAAGGGTTAGCTTGACCTAAACATGCACGTTCAAAAGACCAGCCAACCACTTACGGTCTGGAGAAACGAGCCGAGGCGATTGGCTTGAATCATGTTCATAGTAATGCAAGGAACTATGCTGAGCTTCGAGTGGGTTAGAAATGCAGACACCTGGTCGTGAAGAGTGTTTTTATTGCCAGTTGCTCGTTCGGTCGAAGCCGGCTGAATCGAAATGGCATTGAGAACAG
Source organism: Licmophora abbreviata (assembly GCA_900291995.1). Lineage (NCBI taxonomy): Eukaryota > Bacillariophyta > Fragilariophyceae > Licmophorales > Licmophoraceae > Licmophora > Licmophora abbreviata. Next base: position 8,889 of record OLMU01002375.1, on the reverse strand, counting down.
CGTCTCCCGCAGCCGAAAAATCCGAGGAAGGAAGGGAGACACCCATAGCTAAGGCTGAAAGCATGACACTACCAATAGGCCCGTGTCGCCAGTCATCTTCGTGCAAACCATGGTAGACATCTGAAGAGTCACGTAGAAGCGCCGAGTCGGGATCGTAGGACACAAAGAAATCCAACACGGCCCTTGAACAACCATCCAGGCCTTCGCCAACTATATTTGGTCCAACAAACGCGAGTAACGATCTGGACAAGAAGCTATTGTGAATATTGATCTTCTCCCTGGCAGCCTCTCGCAAAGCAAAGATAGACATTACCGTGAACCGCAAACGGGTCAGCGAAACGCTGGAAGCAGTAGAAGGAGGTCCTCCCTCTCCTTCGGCGTCAGAGTCCACAGTCATTTCTGGTTCGATGGTAGGCTCCTCATTCTTGGTCCGTGGCAGCCACTGAGATGGCGAAAGCCCAAGTGAACTCATAACGCCCTTCTCGACGCTTCCCTGTCTCGTCTTTCCTGATCGGCGCGGTGTCTTTAGTGAGGAGGATACCGATTTGAGTTTCGACAGCGCATCGGCACGGGACCGTGACACTTCAGATTCGGAGAGCGCAAGCGCAAGACAGGATGAAATAACCTGAACAGTAATGGAGTTTGCAAGTTCTTGAATTTCTTGGTCGTAGACGCCAACCAACTTGTTCTGATTCATGGCGCTAGCGGATGCCGGATCGACCCTGCAATCTTCTCCAACAGACCGAGATACAATACTCCCTAAGGTGAGAGTGTTGTTTGTATCGGTCATGGTCATCGATGCTTTCTTCGTCGTCTGTCTGGGGTCTCTGCGATGATAGTAACCACCCAGCATTCGATTCATCAGCAGTCGGTCGTGCTTTCTGCAAATCTTGCGAACCGCAATGACATTGACACAAATGTAGCGAAGTACATGCATCAATTCTACACCGACAGTAGTATATCCATCTGCCTCATCGACAGCTGAGAGCAAAAGCAAGTCTTCACCGACAATGTCGTCATTTCGCTGGAATATGGACTTTTTTCGCCGGATGTTCGTGTAGTGCGCAATCTTTCGCTCCATGGCTTCCCGAGCTGCCTTCTTCGCCTTTTTCGTTCCAACCGAATCTTGCCGGATTGCGGTACCGGGTTCCGATCTGTTGGCACGTCGAACGGTAGGCGCAGATGCGATCGTTCCACTAGAATAGTTCTTCTCGACTGATTGACCATAAGTCGGCGACCTTGCACCTTGCGCTACGGAATCACTGGTGTCACCCTCATCCGACGAGTCCGACCACGAGAGAACACTCTGACGGCCACCATGGCCCTCATCTTCAGACGATGACGCGGACGGGTGCATTCCTCCGTCGGACAGGGGGTGATCATATGCCGCGGTTCCACCTCGACGACGACCGTGAGAGGAAGAAAAACTGCCATACTCGCTATCTTCGTACGACGGAAATCGCAAACTGCCGGCCGTATCAGCCAATTCACCCAATCTCGATTGCGCAAACAAAGTAACCTTCTCCACTTCGGCACGTAGCAGTCCCAGGAATCGCTCGGTGATGGATCTGGCCTTCTGGTGAGCATTTCTCAAGTGGCGGGGAACACGTCGTTCGAGTTCCTGTCGCTTCTTTACGAATCGACGACGACGGCGCTGTCGACGTTTGCGCTTCCGTTCATGTTCGAACTTCTCTCGACGCATTTCGGCAGCCGTCGGGCGCGGACGGACCGCAGAAGCTTGTGGTTGATGGGGAGTGACTCCCATAGATGAAAGCTGTGGGTACTGTGCAGCGCCTGAAAAATCACGTGGCGGAGTAACGGAAGCATCACGGGTCTGAAAACTGAAGAATTGTGACGACTGCGGCGACTGCAAGAGACTGCTCCGTTCCGTGGGACGGGCAATACTTTGCCCAAAGGCTGTATTTGTGGCGGTATCGCCGCCACTTTGTTCCAGCAAAAAGGAGCTGGGCCCGCTCATGTTGTTGCTGTTGTTGTGGCCCACATAGAATTCCGAGTCGCCCCCGGGAGTTTCCAAAATACGGCGTTTGTATTTCTTTTTGGACTTTTTCGTTGGAGGCGTGGTGGTCACGGCGGATGTCTTGTAGCGCGACCATCCCAGGGCTGTCGCACAGGTAGCTTCCAAGTCGACACTGCTGTCATCGAAATCAGACGAGGATGCCTCTTGCGAGTAGGTGAGAGTAAACGGCTTGGCCGTCCCAGTCGTTCCCGAATCATTGCGGGCATGGTTCTGATTGGAGCGACGCTCGTCATCGTCTGACGATAGGAGTTCGTCCGGGATGACGTCCGAGACAGACGAGGCGAAGGCGACATCACTATCCGACTCCAGGAAGAGCTCGTCACGGTAATCAGTCACCCCTCGTTTCCTCTGTGCCTTGATCCGACTGGGTGGGGATGTATCCGTGTCAGAACCGCCCATGGCAAAGGTATTGGTGCGTTGACGATGCCACTCTTCCTCGTACACAGATTCAATCTGCGAAAGTAAGAGTTTCAGAGTTTCGTAGTCGAAATAGGCATTCTCCCAACCGCTCCTGCTGGCCATCCGAAGAGAAGAGCCAAATCCCACCATGTTATGGGAGTAGAAGAGCACCAAGAGTGTCAAACCAAGCAAAGATAGATGAAGACAACCGAATATTTTGATGGCTGCCATCTGCCATCATGTTGACTGTCGTCCTTGTTTGAGAGTCGAACTTCCGCACAGCCATAGTCATTCTATCTCTCGTCCGATCTTGCACACACACCACCACACATACACACTTTAGAACGCCAAACGAACACACATACATTCTCACCTTCCGCTTCTGACGTATCGTAACAATGCCTGATACCAGTACTGAGCCAACGTTGATCTCAAGTAGCCACTCCGAGGGTAGCGTCGTCGTCACCCCGTGCCACGCACCGCAGTTTTGTGGATGCACGACAACATCTTTCACAATTTCGAGGAGACGGTGTAGCAGCCGACCGAATCCTGCAAACCATGGTGGTTCACACGTCTGACTCGTGCAGTACTTTGATAAGTCTGGGTCTGAACAATGGAAAGCGTGCGGATCGTTATGATTTTCAACAGCAGGGCTGCTATGAACATGCCTATCAACAAACGGATCTTCAACTTCCGGAAGATGGCCATGAGGACCTTGCAGTTGACAATAATGATGAGACTCTCGCCGGTACAGTTCATACGCCCCTATACTTGCCCCTGAATACGGAAGTAGAACCGGTCGATGTATTCTTACGATCGGTCCCTAGTATCGTGGAACGAGCCGACGAACTTTTGGCATCTCCGGCTCGAATTCTGGATGCCACACACCCCACGAACGACCGCATCGTCTACGTCGGCCAGGGTGAGCTAGGTCACGCCACACCCTCTCAATGCGAGATCCTCGTCAGTGACAAGGCCACGACGTGTCATATAGTTGCGGTGCGAAGTGTCTCCGCGGAGACAGAGCCTCTCGTCAGTTTGACGCACCTCGATGCTGCCGGCTACGGAGACTGCCTCCGGAAGTTGGTACGCGAGCACAGAAGGCATCACCAGGATGCCAATTTTGACAATTTTCAAGAAGAAAAGAAGGAAGACGGAACATCTTGTGTATCCTCTGCGAATCAAGCAAAGATTCGTATGGAACTCCACGTGATGGGTGGTTTTGAAGATGACACCTCCCGGGGTATTTCCAACTTTTTGGTGAATCTTCTGGCGCAGATTGCTTTGGAGGAACGAGACTCCATTCGCATGGTACTGCAGACATGCGTCGTGTCCTCTTTGAATGATACAGGACACTCGGCTCCCATTGGACGTGGTCTGGGAATTGAGACACGAACTGGAAAGGTCTTCTTGGCCAAGGTGGCGGCAAACTGCGTAGGTCCTGTGCCGGAACTTCGTTCTGTCCGACTTTGGTCCAGCGGTAATGTCAAACAACTCTCCATCATTCACACAAGTCGCTCCAATCATATTTTGATTGAACCTTTCGAGTTTGCAGCCTTCAAGGAAATTGATGTGCTGCTGACGCTTCCCGACACAATCATGCTCGAGTACATTTCGACATCTCCCCTTGTGGAAGAAGACGATTTTTGTGACAAGATTCGAAGCTCCCTTTTGTTCCTCAAGCGTCATACGAGCCGAGAGATTTTCCCACGCTCTCGTCCGCTCTTGTACCGACGTGCTGGGGCATCTGCATGGAAACAGGTGCTCTGAGAACGTTTTGCAATTTGTTTAGATATATTTTTCACTACACATAGAATCCATTTTCGCTACTACTTTTACACTTACCAGCTGCCCTGTTGGCGCTGCTTACTCATATACTCTTCATTTGCATCAATGCCCTTTGCTATGCTGCCTGGCTAGTTCTTTTTTTCTTCTTTTTCAGGAATGATAGACGAAAGACTAGCAGGCCTTTACGGACGACCTGCGGACTGAGCATCTGGCAAACAGAGGGGAAAAATCGCTGCCACCACCTCATCCTTTCTTCTTCGAGCGCGCGAAAGATGTGGCTCACACGGGATTGGTATTGACAAATTTCTAGCGCCCTTCGCGTCCTATTCCAAACCCGATGATAAGACGATGACGTGAGCTGTGACTTTAAAAGAAAAGTTCAAGCGTTAAGAAGTAGGAGTACCAAATTTTGTGTTTGGGTTTCAAATTTTTCGCTCGAGTCGGTTCCCGCCGACCATCGACCCTCACAAAAAGGGCCTCGATCGTGCCAATCTTGAGTGAAAAAGTGTGGTTGAGAAGGATCTTGTGCAGCCGTCTGAAGTTCCATACTGTTCAGGTTTCAAGGAAAGGAAACTGTATAGGGCATTCTTAAAGCTCGAAATTTCGGTGACAGTCGTGAAAACCAAGCCGCAATGATGATGCAACTCATGTTTGTTGCTCTGGCGGCTTTCTCGACGCTTGTCAAGGCGGTTCCTCCGGGCTTCGTCGACGAAGGTGCAGGGCGTGTCTTTGACATTACTGCTTTCAATTTCGCTCCCAACCCTATCTCAACAGGTTCCTTTCTCATGGCGACTGCCAAGGCAGGCAGACTTTTTGCCTTTTTGGATCTGGACAATGAACCCACGGACAGGCTCCTCATGCTGGATATTGAGGAGAAGGTGTGCTCCAACGGAGAACGTGGTCTTAACACGGTCGTCGCCCATCCCAACTTCGTCAACAACCGATGGGTGTATCTCTATTACACATGGGACAAGTTCGGAGGTTGCGGCGAGTCCCAGGCGACTGGGGCTGTCAATCGTTTGTCGCGCTTCACCATGCTGGACGACTTTACGCTCGATCCTGCGTCCGAGGAACCACTGCTAGAGACACCGCCACTCAAGGATCGCATCCATAACGGTGGTGACATGGCCTTTGGAGACGATGGATTCCTATACATTACAATTGGTGAGTGAGGATTGTTCAATGACCATCCTGTGCCTTGACCCCCTCACTAGTGGTCTTTACGAACGCTTTCGACACTTCTAACTTGCTCATCATCGCATGAATCGATCAACAGGAGACGGAGGTGAACGGCAAGAGGCGGCTGCAAGCGATCTCGGAAAACTCTTGGGAAAGGTCCTTCGCCTTACCGAGGACGGAGGGATCCCACCCGATAACCCCTTCCTTGACGGCAGTCGCACTACCGCACGGTGCAACGAAGCTGGAGTCTTACCCGAGGGTTCTCCTGTGGGCGCTGTCTGCGAAGAAGTCTATGCCTACGGGTTTCGTAACCCCTTTCGCTTTGCCAAGGATCCCAACCAAAACAATCGATTCTTTGTGAATGATGTTGGCGGAGCCAAGTGGGAGGAGACGAGCGAGCTCGTTGCCGGGGGGAATTTCGGATGGCCCTTACGCGAGGGGCCATGTGTTTTGAACACGCTTGACAGGTGTGGTAATCCCGGACCAAACTTTGTGGATCCCTTGTACTATTATCCTCACACAGATCAGGGTGGAGCTTCAGTCGGCGGTGCGTTTGTGCCCAATGGAATATGGCCAGACTACTATGACAATACGTACCTCTTTGCCGATTTCGTGTTTGGAGGGATCTACAGCATCCGAGAAGACCCGAGCGTGGAGTGTCGTCAATGCTTACCTCCCAGACCTGGGTGGGTCAACGAGACATTTCATGAATGGCCTCGGCCGGTACAGTTGACGTTCGGTCCATACCGTGGTACGCAAGCGTTGTACTATACGAGCCGTCGCGGAACTGACAACCTCCGGCGTATTTCCTTTGTGGGAGGCGAAAACTCCGGACCAATTGCAATTGTGCTAGCCGAACCCGCACAAGGTCCTGTTGGCGTTGTTGTCGAGTTTGATGCTTCTGGAAGTTCCGACCCCGACGACGACGCTCTAACCTTTACTTGGGACTTTGGCGATGGCACCGACCCCGTCCAGGGTCCTTCCATTATTGAACATCAGTACAATACAGCTGGCACATTCCAGGCCTCGGTGAGGGTCCGGGATTTTTTTGGCTTTTCTGCCATTGAGTTTTTGACCATCCAAGTCGGTACTCCTCCGACTGCTACTATCGTTGATCCACCAGAAGGAGCCACTTTCGCCGTTGGAGACATCTTTACCTTGTCTGGCTCCGCTGTGGACGCCGATGGAAATGCCATTCCCGACTCGTCACTCTTTTGGGAAGTGCGCCAGCATCACAACACTCATTTTCACCCCTTCCTCGATCTTAGATCTGGCAACAACTTTCCCATCTCACCGGCACCTGGCCCGGAAGACTTTGAAGCCGCTGGCAACAGTTATCTTGAAGTTCTACTTACGGCCATCGATAGCGAAGGAATCGAGAGCACTGTCAGTCGAATTATCAATCCCAAGACAGTAATATTGGACTTTGATGTGGAGCCTGCCGGAGCTGGTTTGACTCTTCTCCTGGACGACTTCCGTGTCACACCTCCGATCGAGGTTCTGTCCTGGGAGAAGCACGGCCTTCGTGTGGACGCACCCGATCAAGCATCCTTCGTCTTCAAACAGTGGTCGAACGGTGGAACACAATCGCACACCATTGAAGTTCCAGCCCTTGACCTTAGCTCGGTTCCTCTCTACGTTGCAACCTTCATGGCTACGTTCCCCACCATCAGCCCTATGCCGACTCCGTCTCCAACGGGCGCCCCTCCGACTCCGTCTCCAATTTCCCCCGCTCCTACACCCATGCCCGCAGACGCCGCAACAGATCCACCTGTGGCCGATCCAACGGCTCCCCCCTCGGACGAGCTCTCGACGGATCTTCCACCATCTCCGGCTACGGACCCACCTACGGGGCCAACGAGTAGTGCGACCATGAACTGTCGTTCCATGTGGTTGGCGGCTGGTGTCCTCGGTGCTGCCTGGCATGTGCTGTAGGGACACGTACATACACACGATCAATATTTAGCATCAGCCTCTGGAGCAGTTTGAAAACATGCCGTATTAGAAGTGTATGATACGACTACTGGTAGACTATCTTTGGATTTAGCTCTCGCGGACGCGAACCTCTAGAACTTCAAAATATTTTGAGACTATGTCCGTCCGTCGCCGATGACACGTCATCCCAGTGTGTTCGAAGTTGCTCCGAAATGCAGCCAGAGCGGCAATTCCCAACGTACTACTCGGAGTATGATGTTACTCGGTTAGTTTCACTACGAAAAGAGAAAGGATCCGAACGCTTGGTCTCAGTTTGCAAGGCCTTTTTCGTTCACGAGAAGCTTGCTGTTGTCTCGCAGATTGCGATCGTGTTGGGATTGTTGCAGTCAAGCATTCACCCTCATTTGAACTGTTACAGTGCTCTTTCAACAGCCTCTGTGCAATATCGACATTCGAGATTGAGAAAGTGAGAGAAAAGAAAGCCTGGGAGTTCAAGACGAATGAAGGCCAAGATTCGAGTACGACTACTTTTGTCTGGGCTGCTGTTGCTTCTAGCCTCGTCGTCTGTTTCGGCCCGCCTTGGAGCTTGGACCACGGAAGAACAGCAGATACTGGATCTGGTGGAACGACTGAAGCCTCATGATATCCAAACAAGCTTTGATCCTACCACCAACAGGACTGTCGCGAACTCGCACCAGTTCTTTCACCTGCACCACATGAAGACAGGTGGGACTAGTATCAACCAGCTCTTGAGTTGTGCCTTGCGAAGAGCACGCATCGACCTGGACTCGATGATTTCCTTTGCTTCGCTCTCCGAATGCAGCGCCTCCTCGTATAAACGATGCATCAGTGATCCATCGGACCGCTGTCGCGCTCACATTTCCACCAGTGCCGCCATGACCTACTGTGCACCCTTGTTTCAAACGAATCAGATGGACTGGCAAGACGCGGAAGCCTTCACGGTACTGCGGCATCCTGTAGATCGAGTCTGGAGTATGTTTCGTTTTCAGACACGCGGCTGCTACAAGTGCAGAAACCTAACTGACATTTACGCCGACATGGATCAACAGGGCGAGGATGCGGACAGCAGCGGCAGCGTATGCCTGCCGCAGCTGGTCAATCACCAAACGCGAAACTTGTTGACATCGCCGCTGTCTCAAAACATGACGGACGACGCCAAGAGCGAAGAAGCCATTCGGAACATGCAAAATCGCTTCACCGTGATTGGTCTGACCGACCAATTGCCCATGACGGTGCAAATGATTGGGCGTGCATTTCCATGGATGGCGGAGCATCTCGATGGTGACGACCGGTCGCAAGACTGTGCCCTGCCACATGCCAATGCGAGTCCGTCCAACAATGGGTGTGGACCTAAAGGTACGCACTGGGCCTTGCCCGATAAGCCGGACGAGGAGACTCGCCGTGCCATCCTGCACCACAATCAGTTGGATCTCAAGCTGTATGAAGCAGCCGTAGAGCACTTTGAGTTGCAAAAGCGAGCACTTGGGTGGGGTGAAGAAGCAGAACGCCGCTCCTAACTGAGTATTTTA
>OLMU01002373.1:0-11348 GCA_900291995.1 Licmophora abbreviata | reverse complement strand
CTCATTGTGGCATTATTCTGGCGGTCGTCGTCAACAATCGTCGGATGCTCCTGGGCGGTAGTAGTAGTACTTTGGGAGACCACGAAATGGGGCGGACCGGTGCTTCCTCCCACTCGTCTAGTACGAGCGCTGCCGAGAAAGCAGCAGGAGTCGGTGCGAACTGGGACCAATACCAATCGCTGCTCTATCCCGAACGAAATACCTCGATACTTCCATGTTATGTGAGTGCGTTCTACGTGATGAGATGGGTGAAGGCACACATCTCGTGAGAGAGGATACACGCAGGCACTCACCATCAGATTCTTCATTTTTCTCATTGCAATCGGCAGACCCCACCCGATCAGCAGTCGACCTGTCAGTGTGGGGATCTGTCGAAAGACCCGATTCCGAGATACAAGAAAGAGTGGAAGGCCCATTATAAAGTACAGGTCCAAGACGTCGAGTACGCGGCGACTGCGAATCAAAACGTGGATTTTGTGTTGCTGGGCGATTCCATTACAGAACTATGGAATGGAACCTCCATGATGGGACAATATATCATCAAGAAAATCGAGCTGTGTTTGAAACTGTGTTTGGTCCTCTCCGAGGACTCGTGTTGGCGACGGCGGCAGATGCAACTACCCACTTGCTGTGGCGCCTGCAAAATGGGTTGCTACAAGAAGAAAGCTTCCAGCCAAGGATGTTTTGGATTATGATTGGTACGAACAACTTTGGAATCGCCCAGTGCAATGTTGAGTATGTGGTGGGCGGTATCTTGCGCGTCGTCGAGTATATTCAGTTGCAACGCCCCAGGACACCGATTCTCCTGCACGGATTGTTGCCTCGACAAGACAAGAAGGAGCTGATGAATTACATTCCTCAGGTCAACGCGAGACTGCAGACCTTTGTCGAAAGTCAGCCTTCTGATGCGTTACTATATTACATGGAATCAGATGAGGTTTTTTGGGAACGGGATGGCAAGACAATCAATCGAACGCTCATGACCGATTTGCTACACCCGAGCACCAAGGGACTTCAAGAGTGGGGACCAGTGATCGTGGAAAGCATCCGAACGGTTCTAAACAATGACGTTTAACATGTCTTTGGTGAAATATTCCTACGACCAACCCATCGATGCCGTACCGATACTTCTCAGCTATGCCGTCGCCTCTTTGGCGGACGAGATGGCACGCAGACGGTACATGCAAGCCGCCGCCAGGCTCAAGGCTCCTGTTGAAATTCCTAGAGCTCCTCCCACACCAAGGCGGCGAATGGAGAGGAAGACACTCACCACCAGGACATTCAGAGGAATACCAAAGAGGTTCATAATGACAGAACGGTGTGAGTCTGGAACATACTTGCTCCGTAGCGTCCCAATAGAAGGAAAGTACATGCCCACGCATGACTCAAAGGCAAAAAATGCCAGAACGAGAGCGGCAAGAGGTGCCGCAGGAGAGGTGACTGCCATCGTGGCAGCTCCCATGGAGAGTGAGGCGACCGTCAGCATGGCTGAAGTCGATGTCTCGGTAGGAACCGAGACTTTGGCCAATTGTCCAAATACGGTGGACCCCAGTAGGCAGGATGCCATGAAGCACGAGAAAACGGTACCATAGGGCGTTGCAGCATCTGCCCCGAATACCTTTGCGATGGCACGGGTAATAGCGGGCGGCCATTGTAATACGAAAATATACATGGCTGCCTCAAAGAGACTCTGCACCGCTCCCACCAACATGATCTTGGGATCCTTTTTGATCACCTCCACTGCCTCTCGGATGGTTGGCTTTTGGTTATTGTCATTGTCCCCATTGGTTGCTGTGGTTGTCTCGGCAACATTCTCCTTCCACAGCAGTCCTGCCAGGAGCCCACCGATGGCAAGGAATCCGACCGAAAGTTCAAACGGACCCGTGGGTCCACGAGCCGATGCGGCAGCACCGGCAAATTGACCTGCCAGAATAGCAACAATCGAGTCTCCCGCGTAGGCCTGTCGTATCAGGGAAAACAAAGCAGGATGAGTAACTCAATGGAGAAAATAATGGATAGGTAGTAGCAATCACGCCTTGCACATACCATTCCAAAGGTTTCTCCCAAGTACGACCCATCCACATCCTCTCCACTCTGCTGCGCCTCTCCCACAAGCCATGATTCCGGTGCACTAAACAACAAGCTCGTTCCAATCCCACTCATGACACGTCCCATCAACAATACCGTAAGGATACCACTTCTGGTACTGGCCGCACCCAGTGCGTACAGAATGGCAAAGGCGAGCGTTCCCTTCTTTCTCCCATAGGCATCCGTCGCACGTCCCACGAGTGGTCCAAAGAGTGCAGTACTCGCAAATCCCGTCAAGAAGAGTTTGCTGACAAGTCCTAAACTGGCCGGGACGCCGTGAAAGACCTTGCTGGCGTACACTTCGTAAAAGTAAGGTCCCTGCAACCAGTCGGCACAACGGAGCAACCAAAAGACTAGGAGGAATCTCACTTGCAGAGACTGAATGGCCTTGGGCTTCTTCTTTCTCTTCTCATCGCTGTTGATGTTCGAACTTTCTTTGGTTGTTGCTACTGTCGACAATCGCTGCCATACTTTGATCAAGGCAGTCGTCAAGGCCAGTGAAATTAAAGCCGAGTTAAAGACACTGCTTGGAGACTTTCCAAGTTTGGACATGGCCTCGGACAGAAAGGAGGCAGCAGTACTTTGGCCAGCCACATTCATGGCTCCTCCTCGAGGAAAGGCGTCCAGCATGGAATGCATTGCACCATCACCGCTGCGTCGAGAAAAACTTCGATGAGAACTAGTAAAATAATGTCGATACTTCTTCTTGTAAGGACTACTTGACACTGTGATGGGTGATGTTTGCGATGTTGTCGTGTGTTGAAAAGAAGACGATGACGTAAAAGCAAAGGTAGCCTGGATAAGAGTGCAGAAGACTGCAGCGACGCTGAAGAGCAGGCTTCGATAGTTCACCATTGCCAAATCAGAATACAGAAAACACGACTTTCGCCTCGATACAAGCCACACACACCACGAGTTGATGTGTGTGTGATGTTTGTGTGTGTGTTTTGAATCAATCGCGATCTTGGAGCGTTTTGTGTGGGCGCGCTGAAATATCAGTAGGCTTTGGTACGGATTCTACGTACTGATAAGCTCATGACCTGTAATTTCCCGCCAGACGTTCCTGTCCACGAAATCTCGCTTGGGATGACTTTTTCGCCGTCGCCCTTCTTCGCGTCAGTCATGCACGCGTGTGTGTTGTGTGTCATCCTGCGTAGAAACTACAGTTTGTGTTTGGAACCATGACGACGAATGCGACGACGACCATGAAGCGCTTGCTTGTCAGTAGCGCTCTGCTCTGGACTTCCTGTTCAGCCTTTACACTACCTTCATTATCAACAACGACAGCCTCCTCGCGCTGGTCGGAAAGATCCTTATCGGCCACGGTCGAGGACAGCAGTACTACTACTACTAGTAGTACTTCCACTTCGTCATCACTAGAGCCGTTGAAACAGCCGGGTACGGCCCAACTGGACGTGCCGTGGGAAGAATTGGGCTTTGAATTTCGTCCCACCAACAGTCATGTGCGCATGACGTACAAGGATGGCGAATGGGGAGAAATGGAGCTCGTCAAGGTGCGTACGAGTCAGTGTATTTTGAAAGCCATGTTTTGGAATCACATCCAGACTAATATGTAGTCGACTCACGACACTTCACTGTTTCTCTATTACTACTTTTACGCATAGGACTCGTATATTAATCTTCACATTGGTGCTACGGCCATCCACTATGGCCAGTCGTGCTTTGAAGGTCTCAAGGCGTTTACGCATCAAGATGGATCGGTTCAGATTTTTCGTCCTGACGAAAATGCCAAGAGGTGTGTGTGATGGTTCTGTAGCGTGTGTACAGGGGGAAAACGATGTTCTCCTACTTATCCTTGTGTACTCACTCTTGCTCGTTTGGCACACTGTTTCTCAGAATGCAATCGAGCTGTGAACGCACCATGATGGCCCCTCTCTCCACCGAAAAGTTCATTGACGCCGTCAACTTGGCCGTTCGCGACAATATCGAATTCGTCCCACCCTACGGCTCGGGAGGAGCTCTGTACATTCGCCCCTTCTTGTTTGGATCGGGGCCCCGCATTGGATTGCAGCCTTCCGATGAGTATGTCTTTTGCGTTATGGTCATCCCCGTGGGGGACTATTACAAGGGCGGTTTGGCGTCTCCTGTGGATGGCCTGCTGATTGAAGACTTTGATCGGGCGGCGCCACGTGGTGTGGGCAATGTCAAGGTAGCGGGCAACTATGCCGCGGACCTGTTGCCCAATATGGTAAGCAAGAAGAAGGGATTTCCGATTGGATTGTATCTAGATGCTCAGACGCAGACTCTTGTGGAGGAATTCAGTACCAGCAACTTTGTGGGAATTGTCCAGGACCAGAAAAAGTATGTGACACCAAAGTCACAGTCGGTACTGCCCAGTATTACCAATAAGAGTCTCATGACGATCGCGGCAGATGAAGGGTGGGATGTGGAAGCGCGAGATGTCCCCGTAGAAGAAATGGAAACCTTTGACGAAGTGATGGCTGTGGGGACAGCCGTGGTGGTGACTCCCGTCGGCAGCATAACGCGACTCGGCAGTGAGGAAAAGAAGTATGAGTTTGGAAGCAAAGGAGAAATTGGGCCCACGACGCGATTCTTGTACGACAAAGTACGAGCCATACAATACGGAGAGGCTGAGGACCCGCATGGGTGGTTGCTCAAGGTGACTTGAAAACAAAGCATCAGAGGCGATTGAATAAATTTCTTCTCGCAAATAGCAATTTTTTTCAGGCTGACTTTGCACTGAGCGACGATTTATTTCGTTCCTTGTCAACTGTATGATGAAGCCGTTAATGCCTTAGTATGCTTAGAGCTTCCTTCGCAGTCTCAGAATCAGTCAGTTGACTCTAGTGATGTAAGTGAATTCTTCGTGAAAGTAAACAACCCGAACGACAGTGCTGTCGCGATGGTATTCTTCAACAAGGAAGGCACTAGTCCGTTGTAAAGACTTCGGAAGCCCTCCGTTCGAACAATGGTCACAAAGCAGTCTACCATTCCACTGTACAATACACCGAACGCAGACTGTGCCTGGAGCCGCCGCTTGCAGGTGTCTAGAGGGAAAACGAGCATCTTGCTCACCCCACCGGATATGGCTCCCGCGAAACCCGACAAAGACGCCGAAACGTGGCTTCTGATATTGGATTCGTTTGTCTGCTTCTGGTGTCTTGAAAATGATATAAGCCAGTCATGTATACAAAAGTTGAGGCCCATGTAGGGAATAATCTGCACCACGGCCGGTCCGCATCCCGCAAACAGACCGAGCGGTCCGTGTCGATGCAGGACGTGCTGGACGAATTCAAGTATGGATCGGGGCGCATAGGAACCGGTGAAAGGTGTACCGGACGCCGTAGTGGTGGCTGTATGAATGCCCTTGGCGGCAAATATAGTTCGGGTCAGATCCAGCGGGTACGTGGTGACCGTAGCGACGGTTCCTGCCGAGGCGCCCGAGACGAAATGCAGCAGGACCGGATAGGGCAGTGTCGCGCTACCATCATGATTCGTATTCAGCTCGAGCAGAACACCCGAAGACCACTCGTAAAAGGAAAATTGAACCGCCGAATAGCCCATCCAAAGATACGTGGCGGCCACGTTCCCTCGAAACAGAGACAGAAGGCCCCCTTCCGATTCGACAATGTGTCGCATGCCACTGATCAAGCCAAACTGCTGGGTTGCTGCTGGAAAGAGCTGTCGGCGAATTCTCCATAAATCGAGGGGAGCAGTGAACAAGCGTGCTCCGACACCGGCGACGCCTCCTGCAATCGCATTATGCCAGTGAGCAAGAGACGGTGGTGAAGTACTAGTAGTGGTTTGAGTGTCCAGCTGGCGGTTTGACTCCAAATGACAGTCCTGCTGGTCACCGTTCGATCTTTGATTCGATGACATTTCTATCGGATACCTCACTCTGTCGATCAACAACAGTGAGGCAAATCACAGTAGCAGCCGGAGGAACGCGGCAGTCTAGAATCATACCATGGTCCGAACAGCAAATTTCATGTCGGAATTTGAAAGTCAAAAAATGGCGCGCGTGCAAGAGAGATTCCCTTCATGTAAGGATTCCGTCCCCTCACGAAACTGGCGACCCCGGCGTTCAGCGCACCTCTCGGCGTGACACAAGGACGATGAGGTTGCCTCGACGTTACAACACATTTTCTGCATCGTTCTAGTGACTCGACTCAGCCATGACACTGAACAATGGAACGGAGAGACTCGTCCTCCTCACTGCGCTCTGCGTTTTACTTCTTCTCGGCAGCATACTCAGTGGCGTGTGCGGATGGACCATCATTCGCAGGACGTGTCGTCGTCATCACTCGCATAACACAGTATCGACTGCTTCTGTTCGTTTGTCTCAGTCATTGAACCCCGCGAATGAGGAATCGTGGAAAGCCGAAGGAGAACGCATCATTCTGGAAGCGGCTGTCGGCGTCGGTGCGATGCCAGAGCAAGTCGCCGTATCGTGGAAGGTGGGTCGGGCCATTGTCACCGTCGATGCCGCGGGGATTGTGGAGGAGGACGTTGCAAATGAAGGTGATGATTCCAAGATACTGCTGGGAGACGACGAGGAGACTACACTATCTCCCCAAGAGGACCTATCATCGAAAGAGGCGGTTGTCGACGTGGTTTCGATTGCACGTGCCATCAATGCAGCATTCGATGCAGAAGGAGAAGGCTCCATCGGATACAGTATCGCAGTCCATCATGAAATCGAAGTCACGACGCCAGGAGCTTCCGACGAGTTATCCGGGATCATGTTTGAAGCCTACCGAGGCTTTCCGGTGGTTCTTTCCCATATCGATCCGAAAACGAACAAACGCAAAACCGTGGAAGGCAACCTGGTGGAACGAACCGACGAGTATACACAAATCAACGTCAAAGGTCGTATGCGGAAGTTTAAGAACTACATGGTGGATAGTGTAAAGCTTCCAAAGCCGAAAAAGGAGAAGGGAGTTCGGTAACGGTACGGAAGGCGGGATGCTATGGAATCAAACGCCTATTGTTAATTGCTAGCAAAAGGCGAAGTGGGTTGCAACAGTAGACCTACTATTGTTCCCTCTCATGATTTGGACTTCATAAACTCGTCAAAAGAAGGAAAGGTTGGTGACCATTGGAGCACAGTGTTACTCCAGGAGCCATCGTAGACCTTTCCTTTTGAATCACTTTCTGTCCCTAGAAACTTTGGCATGCTGGCATCCGCATACATGCTCGCTTTCATGGCGCTCTCGCAAATCCCTCTTCGACTCAATGGATGTCCATCACTCATCAAGAAGGCTTTGCCACTAACACTCTCTTTCCCTGCCTTGATTGCCGCCATGCATGCGGACGCCGCATCGTCATAGTGTAGCAGATTGATGATTCCATCGTCTCGTCCCGCCACCGTATCTTTTCCAGACGTCAACCAATAGTTGTGTGCGCCACGTTCCAACGTGTATAGCCCCGCGAGTCTCAGGCAGCATCCGCCATTCGTCAAGCTCATTTCTTCCGCCTTGGCCAATCGAGCAACTCGAGGATTCGACGCAATGTCTTCGTTCATCACCGGCGTCTCTTCTGTGACCACTCCGCCATCGGCTGTGGTTCCGTATCTAGAGCATAGTGCGCAGCGTATCAAAAAAAGAGCAAAGGCATCAGGTTCCTGTGATCTGCCATTGCACCACGGTTATAAACAAAAGAAGCACTTATGGACTCACACTCCTCCACTCGATGTAAAGACAAAGACGCCACCCGCATTGCTATCCCATACATTGACAACCGCATGTCTCACAGCTTCGGGGTAGTCTTCAAACCCCGAGGGTGGAGCACAAAAGACAACATCCCGGAACCGTTGACCTTGAATTTCGTCTCCTGTTGCTATGGAGAATCGTCCCTCGTAGGGACTGTTTTCCGAGACTTTTCTCCGAATGGACTCGTGATTGTTGGTCGTTCGGGTGATGCCCGTGACTGTAATGATGATGATGATGGTGGTGGTGGTGAGAGGGACGTGCATTGAAAAAGGCAACAACAATCCAACTTGTTTCCACACACACACACACACGCGTACCAGTCCGATCTGAAAAGTCGGAAGACTTCAGAAGCTGCTCGCACAGACTCGTCCCCAGCACGCCGCATCCAATCACAGCAATGTCGCCCCCACCGCTATTTTGACTACTCATGCCCATCATGCTGCTGCTGGAGGACGACGCCAACGCCAGTGAGGGACACGCCGACCACTGGAAGAAAACAACTAGAGTAAGAAACAGAGTCCAAGCCAAACGATTCATGGTGTAGTCCTTCTTTTGTAGCGATCATTGACTTTGGCCTCTATTCATGGTTGGCATCCCACTTTTTTCCGAAAACTTCAACGTGCCGATCTTTTCATCTTTTCGCCACCGAATGCGAGGTCTTTGCGGGGTCACGAGGTCTTATGGAGTCTGTACGTCATCAGTCAGAAGTCAAACATCGATCCAAACAAAATCTCGTCTGCACCACACGCACACACACACACACCATGGTGCTGCTGGTCCTAGCTGTGCCACTCGTGTAACGCCGCAGTTGTTGATATCCTTATTTTGGTGGGGCTCTCTCTTTCTACTAAACTACACTCTTCACCATGTCCACGTCTATGAAAGATTTGTTCGACGACGATTCGTCATCCGAGGAAGAGGAAGTCATGTCTCATCAGGAGACACTCTCGGGCAGCGGCGACGCTACGGCACAGTCCCCGAGTAAAGGAGTCATTCTAGAAGACGACGACGACGAAGAAGAAGAAGCCATAAAACCAAAGGAATCTCAAGGCGAAAATTTGGAAATGAAAGAAGAAACTGGCGAGCAGCAGAGCAGTGAACACAAGTCGGCGTCCGAGAATGTCTCGGGCGTCCCAGACCCTGCCAGTGAAAATGACAAGGACGAGGATAAGCAAGATGACGATGACGACGACGATGTAGAGTTTGACGACGGGGGGAAACATTGTTGGCTCGTCCGCGCCTCCCCCGACCGCCCAGCCAGACGATGACGAACGGATGATGTCTCCTGGAAGAACTATTCACAAGGCCCGTCCCAAGAAGCCTCGTCACATGCAAGTTCTTCACTCAGATCGTCCTCCCGCTTCTACGACCTTGCACATGACCAAACTTCCGAATCTCGTCGGCATTCAGCCCGATCCCTTTGATCCCGACACGTACTCGGCGGATATGGAAGAACGCGACTATCGTGGTTACGTCCACAGTATGATTCGTTGGCGCTATCTACAGGATGCTGCTACGGGAGAGTTGCAGCGCGATGCTCAGGGGAAGCTTTTGAGGGAAAGCAATGCGCGCATCGTCAAGTGGGAGGATGGATCGTATACCTTGCACGTGGGAACTGAAGTTCTGGACATGGATGCAATCAACTCGTCCTCCAAGGACTTTGCTGGACTCAATGGCTATCTGTATCTTAGCCAAAAGGCAACCTTTCGTCCAGAAGAAGAAGGAAAGGAGGATATTCCAGGTGGTACTGTGTTGGAGTGCATGGGGGCCATCCAGTCGAGGCTCATTCCGCGGCCGTCCTCGTTGCAGTCGGAGGCGCACAAGAAATTGACCGTCGCCGTCCGACAGCGGACTATTAAGAAGGCACGCATTGCCGAGTACGTTACCCAGGAAGATCCCGAAAAGGCAAAGATGGAAAAAATCCGAGTCAAGGAGGATCTGGAAAAGGCCTCGGCGCGAAAGAGTCGTGCGTACCGAAACAGCGGCCGTCGTTCGACGCCCGGAATGAATCGTAGTTATCTAGAGGAGGACGATGGTGAGTATGACACGACGAATATTCGTGCCTTGAAGCGAAAGAACATGGACGAACTCATGGACTTCGGAGACGACAGTGAAGACGAGGATGATGACGATGAAGGTACTCCGTGGGCGAACCGAAGTAGACCCACGCGCGCAGCCAAGGCCCGTCGTGAGGAAGAGGAAGCCGTCGAAGATGAAGAAGAACTTGCTTTTGGAGAAGAGTCTTCGGAAGAGGAGGAATTCGCCCCTGCCAAGAAGCCGTCGGCTGGAAAGAAGCTTACTCACCAGGCTGTACTGGATGATGATGATGACGATGATGAGTAGCTAGAATATGCCCAAGACGGAATTATAGCACGGCGCATCAAGAAGCTCCATTCATTCCCTTACTAGAGGTTAGGCTCTAGGTTGTATTGCTCGATGCCCTTGCGCCAGCAAGCTGGAGAGTGGACTGGAGCATGGTCTCAAGTGTGTGGTTCCTTGGGGTCGGTAGTGCGTGAGATACTCAGTAGGCCATGACTGCAGCAGCTGCCAACATGGCAAAATTACTTAGGATTGACAGCCCCAAGGAATTGCGCCCACGTGAATTTGGCGACGAAACCACCGGTGCGGATGAAGTGCTTGGATCAGAGGTCGGCGAAGGCATCAACGAGGGAGCCTGGCTTGGTGACTCTCCTGATGGCACGCCAGAAGATTGCAGGGAAGGTGCGCTACTGGGTTCAACAGCCGAAGGGGATGAGGATGGTGAATGACTGATGGCAGAACAGCCACTTTCAGAGTGTTTCGGAGTAACTTCATACGATAGAAATTCTTCGCTTCTGAACGAGAGGACCCCCCGGAGTATGCAGGTTTCCCCAGCCGCTCTGTGGTTTCCGGTGACTTGTATCAATGACAATAATGGATTCTGTGCCAATACGTCAGCCCCAGGCAGATTCGAGTAGTCCACAACCCGGTCGTTAGGGCTGTGACAGAACGTGATGTTGTATGTTGTGCTTTCAATTTGATCCATCAAATCGTTGTCAAGCAGCGCCTGGCACACAAGATCGTTGAAGCCGACCTCCGGAGTCAAGCAAGGGTTCGCGTCTCCAGAAGCAATGACACTGCGAGCCCAAGCCAAAAAATCAGGGTTCACGACGGAAAGCACATCATTTTCCGGAATGGTGTTGACGACTTCCCTATACGTTCCAGAACGGTAAATCACTTCGACGATCGTCTCGCGTGCTTCCGCAGTCAGCATATCCTGCCCTTGTTGATAGTTTGCTACATCGACAAAGGTGCTGGAGTATGCTCCCATGAACAAGGCCACCTGATGGCGCGTCTCGGGAGGAAATCGGCCCGTGTCTACATTCTCGATAGTTTTGAGTATTGCGGCCGAAGCGGTGCGTAACGGCCCCCCTCCTGAGTGAGCGCGAATGACGTCCACCCCGATGGACGACAGAGCATCGGCGATCGCTAGTATAGCATAACCGCCCTCGCTGTAGCCAATGCCGAGAAAACTGTCCGCCAGCGCCGTGGCACAATCTGTCTCTTCCGACAAAATCTCTTCCATTT
>OLMU01002372.1:0-14204 GCA_900291995.1 Licmophora abbreviata | reverse complement strand
CTCTTCCGACAAAATCTCTTCCATTTTGAGCCAAAGAGGCACTGTTGAAGTTTGGTAGGACTGTTTGATAACGTAGCCCTTGTGAATCATCGATGCCGTGTTCGCGTACCCCATGTAGTCTGGAAGTAACACCGGCTGCCCAGCTGACGCTACAAGCACGTTGAACATGAGCTCAAGATCCGAGTTTTCAGCTTCCCATTGCAGAGAAGGCGAGATTTGTGTCACTGTTCCGTGAGCGTAGATATAGCCTTTCAATGTCCCCGTTGTGAGTGAGAGGCCATCGGCCGTCATCGGCAGCATGGCCAGGCCCGAAAACGTCATACCGGATCCGTAACGATCGGGCCCACAAAAGTCCAGATATGCCTCGCCCACCACTGCGCTATCGAAGTCTGTACAAGATGCGCAAATTTTCCGTATCTGTACTCCGTGGACTATAGACCCTGAAAGCCCAGCAATGATCCCTGCCGCTTGGTCTGCCCCCATGCTGGCCATCAAAGTCGCGGTGGTGAGATCAGACACTTCGGTGCGAGTCCAAGTATTCAGCACTTGATTACAAGCCTGGAGAGCCCTACCCTGAGTCCCAGGGCAGAGACACAGTAAAGAAAGCGACAGAATATGCAGCTTCATCATGGTTGGCATGGTCCACCGCGCCGATCGACAGAGACGAGAAGTGAGTGGAGTCGCGAGATGTGAGTGATGTGGCGCGCCTTTTTTCGTGTGCCTCGACTTCACACGATTGAAAATGGCGGACTGAAACTGTTATGTTCAAACGCTGTTTCGCGGGTTCTTCGGACCGTCGCTCGCAGGGTGCCAGGAAGACTAGTGGAATCGCTACATATTCGCTAACCTAAAATACTGAGGCCAGGTGAAAAACCTTATAGCATTCATGGTCGTGTCTATTATCTGGCCAGCAGCGTGTCCCGGGCGATCGTCTGTATTTCTGAGTCCTCGCCCTTGCCTTTTTCCACAAGAATGTCCAACAAGTCAAACCACATTGCGCGGGTCTCCGTAGAGTGAAAGCATCGCTGCCGTGAGCGCAGCACGGCCTCCGTTACTGAGTCGAGTGATCTCGGGGAAGAGTGTGTGCAGTGCTGGACAAGAAGTTTGACGCGGTCAAGTACCATGGACGTGACAATCTCATCAGCATCATAGTTCATGACTCCATTAAGAACAACGCGAATATACTCAGTCGTGGATTCTTCAGTCGAAACAGGCCTAATAGGACACAGACACATGGCCGGTAAAGTTGTCGGGAGCAGCGCAGTTGGAAGAGAAGACAGGAACGCTGCGGCGTTATCATAGGAAAGACCATCCGATTGAAAGTCTTTCATGGAGTCCAGCATATCGTCTCGTATCACGACGCCCAAAGCTTCGATAGCACCGCATAACACGCCAACAAAACCTTTGCCTGCCGAGTCCTCGACAATCAAGCCACTATCGTGACTGTCGCGATACAAAATGAGAGCACAATCTGTCAATGCTGCGGCCTCCCGTCGACTCGTTCCAGATGTCGCGTCTTCTCTAGCAAACACAGCTCGCTTTGCTGCCATGGCTACCAAGCGAACAAACGCGGTCCTGCTCTCTAAGGATGGGAGAAGAGTCGACGTTGGTGAGCTGCTGAGCTGCGCTCTAAGCCAAGAGAGCAGTCCCATACGAGCGATCAAATGAATGGCAGCGCGCTGACCGCCCTTTCGCAGAAGAGTAGTCAGTGTATTCAGAAGAAGAACACGTTCGTGATCGTGGTTTCCATCGTCCCGACGAGCGACCATACCGTCGAAGCATGTCAGTATCAGTTCGGGGGCATGACAAGAGGCCACTGTATGGAAGCAACTCTCGTCCAGGAAGCCATCTTTCAAAAGCTGCAATGCCCACATGCGCTCTCGTCGTGCTTGTCCCAGTTCATCCGAGGACGAGCAAAATAAAGATATGAAGGCAGGAAGTCTCGTTGTCTCCTGGAAGGCGCCGTGGCTGGTCTCGTCCTTGAGAAAGTAACGGTTGATCGGACCAAACATGGGATCTCCCGGTTTGGACAGGATTAAAGCCGATCGAGCTAAGAATATCGCTGAAAGCGGAGAAATCTTCGGGACGAATGTTTCGCTTGGCGACGTGCCATGAGCCAGTCTAGACCACCTGGCGGCTCTTCGAATCGTTAGACCTCGTTGAACTGAATTGACCAGCATAGCTAGCTGTGGTCTTTCGCGCCACGATGCCAGTTCACGAGCTTCGTCGGATTTCAATGCCAAAAGAAACAGGCGAAGCACCGCGACTGCCGTCTGTCGAACTGCCGGACATTGGCTGCACAAGCTCGCAAAAGCAAAACTGAGGGCTCCACCGTCGCAGAGCCGCTGGGCAATGCGCACAAAGTCCGCCCAGTCGGACGTTCCACTCCTCGAAAATCCAGCTCGGTCCAACTGCTGCTTTCTCTCGCTCTTATCGCAATTAGTGTCTGGCGCGAAGTAACTCTCAAGCGAAGCTAGAATCATGGGGAGCATGAAAGCGGGACTGTACCGAGTGTCGGGACCCTGGCCTGCCCATGCATCGATATCTGGATTGGCGTGGACATCGAGTTTGGTAGAATTTGGGTTCTCTGTGCCCTTCTCTGAGTCGACATCAGTATCGCCGGAGTAATCGCTATCGGAGTTTTGTTGGTCAGACTCTCGATCCAAGAAGTGTGTAGATTCAGACCGGAGGTGTGGGCCAGCACCCCTCTCGGGAATCAATCTCGCGTTGACTGGAAACTGGCAAAGGGTGGAACGGATACGGGAGACATCAATGCCACTGATCAGCCATTCCCAGTCATCCTCGGAGTGATCCTCTAGGGCAGAGCTATCTATTCCGCTCTGAAGTCGGAACTGGTTCATGAATGGAAATGCGCCCTCGTCGCTCACACTTGATAATGAAGGACGCCGAGACTTGAGCTTCGCGTCAAACGTGGGACTTCCGGATTCCTTGATGACATTGCTATCTTGGGATGTAAAGTCGAAGCAAGCAAAAAGTAGTCGTCTGACGTGTTCATCCGCTGAAGACACACCGCCACTGAAAGCAGAGAGGAGTATTCTGAATACCCTGCGGTCGATTATTATCCGCTCCGGGGCTAGTTCGATGCAACGCAATAGCAATCCGAGTAGCTGACAACGGGCTCTCTCTTGTTCAGCGAAACGTTCACCCTCTGCCCGTATCGGTAGCCTCGCCGACACCTCGAAGTATGAGTGTGCCACCGTCATTTCGTAGATTGACCCTGGATCCAACAACGGGGTTTTGAGTCGAAGGTCGAACACTGCCGATGATGGTCGACCTGCTTGAGACATCATATCCTGAACGACACGAAGGCATAGAGCAGCCATGTCTGAGGCTCCACACGTCAAACAGTGCCTTATTCCGTATTTCAAGCAGGCACGTAACGTGGTAGATATGGTGCCCAGCCCGTCGATCAGCATTCCTTTGTCGATACTATTAACTTCAGCGATGAACTCAGAAGTCGTGTCGACCATTCGTTTGAAAGTAAGAACAGTGCTTGCTTTCGGAGCCGACTCTTTTACAGTCTTGAGAAGTCGGTACAATCTTTGTACATGACAGAGGAGCACGGCTGATGCCAAAGTAGCACGAGAGTCGAAACCTTCTCGAGAAACATTGGATATCCGTTGTGCGAGCTTGATGAGATTGTCGGACATGGCCTTTCCTTTCATCATGGAAAAGAGATCCGATGAGAGGCTTTGCGCGACACGGGCGATCTCGTCAGTACTCAGGAGCTCCACAGAATTGAAAATAGCAGTTGTATGGTCGTCTAGAGTTCCGCATGCAATGTCTATGTTCCCAGTATTCTGAGGAGGTAGACCAGAAAGAACGCGTACCGGTAAGCACATGGACTACCTCTGCATTTGTTTTCACTCACGATACTACCTACCGTGAACCGATCGACAAGTGTGCCGAGCACGCCAGCAAACATAGAAGAGGAACGAAGTGCTCTGTTCGCTGACACCAAAGAAATCAGTTTATCAAGATGTCCGTGCTGCAATAGTTTCTGGATATTCGACCCGTCGGAATGCCGTGAAACAAAAAATAGTAGGGCCGCCCCGTATCGAGTACTGTCACTCTCAAGCAGAGCGATCAGCAATCTCCAGTCTGGTCTAGCCCGGGAATGGAGTCGAGATGGCTCTCCAGAAATGACGTCCAACTGTGCTGTTCGTCTACGAAAACAGGATGCGATTATATCCTCGGCTGGATCCCTTGATAGTAGCGCAGAAAGTGTCACCGAGTCTTGCGACAATGTCGTTCTTGTAGTAAGTGTCGTCCCTAGACTGTTCTCCAGCAATGAAACCAAGTTACTAGTTGCGGCAGGTCCCGTAATAGTTTTGCTTGTAAAGAACTTCCAAGCTTTCACCATGGTGTCAACAGAAACTGACGGGTTGTCCTCCAGAAAATGGAATGAAAGTGGGACAGCAAGGGGTACAGACCCCGTCGAAGCGCCTTGCGTCTCGACAGCTCGACAGGACAACAGAAGCAATTCCTTCGTGACGGAAATCGTGGGTGTTGCTGACCTCATAGAATTCAATAGGAACAAATGGAGAATCTTTTGTAATCTGTCCGTGTGCATGGGGTCGTGAGTCGAGCTTTCCTTAAGCTCCATTAGCAAGCTGCTGACATGGAAACGAAGGCTATCCAAAAGAGTCTCACTTGCTTCCAGTGGTGAGCTGAGAAGGACACAGTAAACATAGGATAGCTCGATCATAGGTAAGGGCTTGTTTCTGATGGAAGGATGTTTGAAAAGGGTATTGACAACACTTTGTGTTTTTGACATGACGTCGTTCTTGAAAGGAGAGAAGGAGCCAGATTCATGAATGAGAGGCCAGGAAACCTTTCAACGAGATTAGCACAGCACCGCACCCTTACCTGTACTAACAGTGGCAGTAGCGAACGAAGCGCTGCATATTTGCTGTTTGCGTCAGATAATGCCAGCGAGTGGAGACTTTGCCTAAAGGCAGCGACCTCATTCGTAGTATTTGCCAACTCACTGAAGGCTCGAATGCCGAAGTGTTCGTCGCGAGACGCCCAAGGGCTGGCCAAAGTACCGATCATCTCAGCGAGCAGTGCCGCCCTGTCTATAGAAGTCTCCCAAGACGGCGACAAAATACTTTCGCTGTACTGAAGTAGCGGCATGGCAAAGGAAGGTAACATCCCTACTTGATCGAATTCTTCTGCGTTATTGAGATTTTGTATCGCACAGTTTCCGAGACCGTAGCAGACAATCGATGCCAATGGCAGCGGGTCCCGGTGAAAAACGATGCATTTTGCAGCTACTTGACAAGCTAGCAGAGCGAATTCTCTCGGTTGACTGTGCATGCGGCCCAGCAATGTCGCAAGCAACGGCGAGACGGAGATATTGGGATTGCCTTCTTGGCCGCACTGTTGCCACGCTTTAGCTAGCGTGATTGAATACCGAAGAGGCTCTCCGTTTGTCTCATTCAGCAACTCACAGAAGTTGCTCACGATGTTGCTTGTCAACCCGTCTACCCACATGCTCATTTCATACCCAATGCAATCAGCAGTCTCAATACTATCGCGTGTTACCGGTACATGGCTCTGTAGGTTTCGAAGAAGGATCGATCTCGACAAAGCATAGACTGGGCTCTGCCTCGAGCGTACCATTATCCATAGAAGTACCTTGATACTGTCTGTTGATAAACGACTTTGGCGAAGACTCTGAAGATTGACAAGAGATTAGAGGTGTGCAGATGATACGTTCGGACAATGGGGCGGGATTTTCTGGCCACGTACATTGTCAATGTTCAGCACAAGGTCGAGGGTTGTCAAGACTCTCAGCTGGAATGAAGGGCGGGCCTCACAAAACGATGCCACATTTTCGGGAAGAAGTCGGATCCAGTCGAAGTTCAATGCAGTCAGGACGCGCGGCATCGTGTCCGCGTACGCCTCGAGAACATGGTAGACGTGGCTGCAAACAATGCATCTTGCATCGCCATGTTGCTCTCTCGCAAACGGATCAAACTTTGATAAAATGGACAGGACTGTCTGAAGGTCCGGCAGCCGACGGGAAACATCCTCCCATAACTGCAACTCTGTCTCTGAAGAAAATCTGCTGCTGTCGTTTCGGAGAAAAGAAATGAGCTCTTGGAATCTACGAATCGCGAGAACAGTGAACTTCAGGGTCTCCGCCACTATGAGACCATTGGCGCTCTGAATCGCTTTGCTCAGCGTGTGCTTCTTCAAACTCATCGGGAAGACAGTCAGCAGCAAGCGATTCATCCGTTGAGGGTCAGTCGCATCATCGCTTCGAATGGTAGCTGAGGGTCCCGGCCCGAGACGTATTACTCGACGGAGCAGGGCAATCCGAGAAAGGAATCCCGACACGGACGCTGGATCTGGAATCCCCAACCTCGCAAAGAAAGGTCCTGCCAAGGCTGGAGTGCTACACAAGCTCTGCAGAATTAGATTGTGAGTCGGAATGGACTCCTGTTCCAGCAGCAGGAGCAAGGTCCGGACTATCTGTTGGGCGTAAGTTCCTGACAACCTGTCGTCAACCATTTGGATCCGTGCGAGAAACGGGGATCGCGTTGGGTCGACAAGCAAAGGAATCAATAGGCTACTCGCCATTTCTGAGGACGAGGTTCGTGTAGCATGTGATGAATCGGCCCGATCGGAAGCAGTATCTCGCGGCGCACGAGCTACCAGGAGAGTGATGTTCTCAAGAGTATCACCCGAAAGTAGTTCGGCCAGGGCCCTCTTGATCGTCGACTTCTCGCTTAGTTTTCGAGCATTATCCGTACTGGTGGATTCTTCTGGTAAAAGAAGCCGGACCGAAAACAGCAAACGAGATACAACTGCAGTGTATTCGTTGATCGATTCGCCATTCGTGAACTTCATCCCACGTCGGAGGGCAACGAATAGAAGGCCTGGCGGAATTTTTCGCTCTTTGCTCCCAGCTGTGACAATATATGATAAAACCAAATTATCCTTGAGTTCCATGAGTATACAGCACAGTCGAAGGCATGCCACTCGCGCGTCTCGTCGATTATTCGAGTGCTCGTTCTTCTCCTCGTCATTTTCACCGGTTGACTCTGATGCTGGGCGAGGCCGAGAGTTGCTCGGTGACAAGAGTCCATAGAAAACTCCTGATCGGAATGAATTCTCGATTCCCCTTACGACTTCTCGTGCAGCTCCGATCGAGCTTGCAGCCAGATTGGCAAGAACATCCAGCGCGGGAGCCGCCAATGCCACCGATTCACCTTTGCTTGCACGGCTGGATTCCTTTCCAATGATCAGTAGTAGATCCACAAGGTTGCTCCTTAGAAAATTGGACGCGAGTCCAGAATACTTTGACTCTTCAGAAATGGGACTTGGTAACCCATTCGTGTCGCCAGCGCCCAGATCTTGCTGTAGCATGGAAAATGGCATGGCCGCCGTGAAGAGCTCTGCCAGAGCCTCCAGATAGGCCGTGTAGACCGCGTTGGAGGCTTTGTATTGCTTGGATCGGAGAAGGACCTTATGGATACGACCAGTTGGTGGAATAAGACTCTCGTTGTTGGTTAGTTCAGCTGCCAACGGACTCGTTTTGAGGTATGCTTCGAGCAGGCCTGACGGCCACACACCACGTTGGACCGTCCCCGTATCACCCTTTGCGACCGATGTTCCGATGAAAGGAACATTGTAATCTTTCGTGTCTTCCATCCAGTCTTCTTTTAACTTTTTCGATTTTTGATCTATAAGAAAATTTTCGTCTTCTCCATTTTCCGTAGAATCGTCGTCCCCTTCTTCTTCGTCATCATCGGCTCCCGTTGTTGTTGACAGGGTTCTCCGCCGCTCTCGCCGGATCGTCTTGGTGAATCGCTTGAGAGCGACCAATACGGTGCCTGGGTCGTCTCCATTCAAGGCGGCAGCAAACTCCAAGGCCCCCAAGGGGGATTTTCTGCCAATCTCTCTGCATCCTCGTTTCATGATGACGGCGCCGGTGGCATCACCATTGTCGGTCGATCTCTTTTCGAGTCAAGTTTTGAAACGAAGTTTGAGGATGGGTGGTCACGAGACTAAATACCCGGAAGTGAAATTTTGCTTCCGAAGCGCCTGACCTTCATCAGTCGCTTTGACGAGGTTTTCTCGGCTGATCGACTCGACTCCTGTACATTGAAATTGGCCCGTTGCTAGGTTTACACGATGCGCAAATAGAATGTAACGCTTCCCCTTCGTACATCGGCGTTGACTAGAAGCGTCTGTCTTGAGACATATCTACTTTATATCTCGCTCGTCGAGTCGTTTTCATTTAGAAATAGTCCTTTTATCCATCCGGTTTGCACCTGCCTCGCTCACTCGCGGGCAACCGATGATTTTGACATGAGACTGGAAATATCATTGAATGTGACGCCTTCCTGAAAGACACGATCTCTCTTAGTATTCTCGGTCGTTGCTACAAACTGGACGCTGTTGCCATCCACCACACGTTCAATTTCATCAAAGGAGACCAGCTTCCCAGAGTCGCTCACATTGGAAGCAGCGGTAACGACGGACAGAGGAGCAGTACGGAAAGACAAGGCCAAGACAGACACAATCGCCTTCGAAATTCGATCGGTGGAGCGCTTTGCCAAGGATGACAGATTCTCGTCCGCGTCGTGCACAAGAGCCTTATAGGAAGTCCAAAATTCCGTAAACTGACAGGAATCCAAGAGTTCCGAACAGCTTCAGTGATGAGAAAAAAGGGAGATCGTCAGCACACCTTAACACTCATTCCTACTCAGCGATGACTTTCATGGGCCACCCAGTCAGCTGCAAAGGTTTCACGTACCGCAAAACAGTCTCGCAAGTCCCCTCCATTTGCACCTTTTTTGGCACCAAACTGGACAAGGCCAGATGGTCGGTCGACGGGAATTCTACGAGCGACAGCAACAACATCAGTGCTGTAATGTTTGAATCTTGTCGATCAGGGGAGAACTGATATAGCTTGGCCAGAGTCCGGTTTGCGTCAAACATGTATGGCACCGTTCCCGCGGCCTGGGCTTGAACGAAGGCAGCCAACTGCGGGATACTGTCGGGGCTGTACGACGTTAACAACTTCTTGATTTCCTCTGTTTCTGTACTCATATTGCTTGTCTAGCTCGCAGGGGTGGATCGGGCGGAGACTGGTGTGTATCAAACAGGACGAATGGCAATGCTACGGTACAAGCCCCGCTGCCCGGTGATGCACAGCGTCGATCGCGTTTTTTGTAAAGTGAAGCTGTGCGTGCGGCCATGGTTCACTTTCAAACTGTAACCCATAACCTGAGGTTTGAAGTGTGTTTTGCTCCCGAGAGCTCTCGCGTCTATTCTCGCGAACAGTTTACCTTGCGATGCTTCGGTTTCAAACGCTTTCTCTTAGAGTATTAGTCCTGACTCCGAACTGGTTTAGGAATCGTAACGGTGTATTTGGAAGGATCGCCCATGGGAGATTGGATCTTCATCAGACTGAACGTCCCAATTTCTTGTCGATTCTTGCCAGTAACGGTATCTTCGATCCAGACTGGACCTCCACAGTGCATAAAATCCTCCCCATCGCCGTCCTTATTTGATGCCAGCTCTTCTAGTTGGGGGATTCCGAACGTCGAGCTCGTCATGGGCATTTCCGACGGACTTAGGAATCTTGTCACTTCACCCTCCATGACGAGGATTCGTTCTTTCTTGGGAGGGAGGACCAACCGAATTCGTAGACGCGTACCGTCGTCATCAGTTGCATCAAGCATCTTCCAGGTGCCACCGGAGGCCTTCTGTTGTAGCTTCTGATCCAAAATGGGCCCGCCCATCGTAGTTCCGTCGACTCGTAGAATCAGATTGTCGCTTTTAGTATCATCGCCGATTTCTTCCGGCAAGCCAGTCGGCGAAGATGTAACCCGCCAAATACCAAAGAAATGTTCTCTACAAGGATAGGGAGGAAGCTCTGGCTTTGGAATGGAAGGCTCTGTTGACTTTTTCTTTTCCACAAGAGTCCTGTCTCCGTACTTCTGAAAGATAGAGTTTTCTGCAATAGATGGCTTGTCCTTCAGCTTCACTTGTCGGGCCTGGACGCTGGCACGGGCTTCAACTGTCTTCCGTATCCTCTCTTTGGTCCAGCTGTCGAGTTGTTCTTGCGTGAGTTCTTCCTGGTCTACATTCGGTGTGCTTTCAAGGCGGGTGATATCTGCACTCATAGCGGGCATATCGTCCATTGCCTTCAAAGATTCTTCGATCTCGTCCTTGATGTCGTCGAAACTTACAGTATCTGCTGCCACTGCTTGCTCGATCACTTCAGATTCCACAATCTCATTCTTGGCATAATGCGTCTCAAGTTGTTCTAGCTGACGTTCAATGTCTGAATCCGGGATGACATCCGCCTCATCTGCGACAGGTCTGCCCTCAGCCTCCGCCATGCGTTTGTCGTGGTAGGAACGATGTCTGTCTTCTTCACTTGTCAAGGCATCATTACCGTTGGGAAGCGGTGTCGTTTCATGTGGCAAATAGAAAGCTTGTTCCGATAGTCCACCTCGTCCCGACTGCCGTGGGTAAACTCCCACCTCCCGAAGACGTACATTCCGGGCCATGGTGTCTTCCCACCATTGATGCCAAAAGATCGGCGAAATGCCGTTCCCTCCCTGATCAGATGTGCGAGTCCATTCTTCTTGATCCTCTGGAAGTGGTTCCAGAAGCGACTGGAAGTCTTCTGGTAAGCGCATAAAGGGAACGCGTGGGCGGAATACAGTCGACGAATCAGTCGCCGTTATCGTCTCATCAGGCGTCTTGTCGACCTGATCGTCAGGAGGAAACGCTGTCTTCCACCCGATCGCTTCTATTTCAGATCGTAACTCGTTCACCATCGCTACCAACGTTGTCTTTCCCACATCTTCTGTCGCGACAGTGTTCAGTACTTGGTTGCCTTGGCCATCGATTTCCAGGTTATGAAATGAAAGCACGAGAGGGCGATATCCTTGTGCATTCACCCCAGCAACGTCGTCTTCGTCGCCGTCGTCAATGTCGGAGATACCTTCTACTGATTCTTGCTCCTCCCCTTCGTCCAGAGTATCTTGCTTTGTGTAAAACCGTTTTCGAATGACTCGTTCCACAATCTTATGCAGAGTTTTGGTGGCCGTCATGGACGTCTTGCCGTTGGCTTCCACGTACAAAAGAGGCAGGCGCGTCATGGCGGGTACAATGCAGGAATGAACCAGAACGGGGCAATGGTACAAGACTGCACGTTGAACAGACTCGAGTTCTAACAAGAGCTCGTGGCATTCGTCCATTGGGATGGCGATACAGTGCGTGTAGCGATCCTGGACCGGGACGGCGCTCTTTTCTTCGTCCGATTTGGTCTTGTCGAGAAAGGAGGCAATGTAATCAGGCATCTGACTTTGTTCCCGCTGTTTCGGATCCCAATCATCGTCAAGAGTGTCATCGCTTAGTGAAAATAGAGATGAAGGAGCAGATCGCCGAAAATAATTGGATGGTATTCGACCACCATCATAAACAGTGCGATGACGAGGCACACTATTCGATGGCTGTGTTTCTCTTCGTATTCTGTGTTTTTGTGGGAAGCTGTAGGTCTGATCGATGATAGTAGCTGTTATAACGAGTAGACCTATGTAGCATACGAGCCTCGCTCTCTTCGTTACCGCGGTCATGGTTCAAAGAGAGACCGGCACTGAACAAAAGTGATGTTGTGCCATCATTGTCGCAAGTCGCGAGTTCGAAAAAGTTAATTGAAATCTTGGAGCCACGACCGCCATTCATTTCGCGAGTATTCGCTGACAGTTTTCGCGCGACTTTCCACAAAGGAACCCGGACACCGACTGGCCGCCTGTCGCTCCCCGGAGGAGATATTCTTCTTTCAGTAAGAGCTCATGTTGCTCCTCCTACTACTAAGCAGAAGTATCATCTTCGCATAATGCATGTCACAAGCTAGCATACGTTGTCCAAGACGAGTTAACGTCTTGTCGAGCGTTGAGGATGTGATGTGATTTAGGAGAGCGCAAGGTGTCAGTCGGTCGGATCGATCCGACAGTTGTTGTTGTCGACGACGGCAGACGTTGTTGTTGGTTGGTGAATTGATGAGAGGGTGCATGTCAAGCAAGCATCGGCGAATCTAAGTTAACACATCATGAGCTGTACCTCACATGACGAGCCTCATGGGCAATTAGGCCGGAATAGGAATCTCTTAAGTGTCAGTCCATAGTTCGGCGTCTGACGTGTAAAGCTCATCACGTTGGTTCCTTTTTTGAGTTCGATGGAGACCGGTTCTGTCTCCTGCCACATACCCATAGTGTATGGAATGTCGATCTTGGTGAGCGATGCTGTGTCATTCTGTTCCAGTGCTAGCAACATTAGCGTGTTCTCGCAGTCACGATGGACAGACACTAGAAGAACTGTCATGTCGTATGTGGCAGTTTCCTTCATTTCCAAGCAGTACTCGACGGTATCGTCACCCTGATGGTGCATCTGCGTTCCTCCGAGGAAGCTCTTCATGAATATGACGTTATTGGTACTCTTAGCTGGCTTTGTACAGCTCGTTGCTTCGATAACCATGGTCGCATCGTCTTGGGTAGGTGGGATCGTTGGTTGTGACCAAGGAATCGCCTTTGGAACCCTCGCCGCTCGAACAGATTGGCCCTCTTTCGAAAGAGCGGTCTTTTGCATCAGCGCCAGTGAGCCCCAAAACCGGTCAGGATGAACAATGCACGTGCCAGGATCAATTAGCGGCTCTCCCAAGACATTCGCAATCCATTCGAGGCGCTGCACGCTCATGTATCTATCTTCACCACAGGCTCTCGCCTGAGTCTCCAGCAAAAAGTTGGGGCCCCATCTGCCTTCCCAAGTACAGAACTTCCAAGTCGCCCCAAGACACACGACCCATCCGCTCGGTGTCCAGTGCGTCAAAGCCGCATGACCAGGCTGTCGGACGCCCCAATTGGGAATGCCAAAGGATTGTAGCATGAAGCGACCAAACCATGCCCGAGGACCACATTGGCCGCCTCCGCTGATGATCATTGGGTATGTGCGCGGTGTACCGGTCCACGTGGGGCGCTTGTAGGCCACATCCGTTCGTACCGACATAACATAGCGCCAAGCTTGATTGCCCATTAGAACTTGATCGGGCCGATAGTTGCGCAACATTGCTCTGCCCCATGCCAACTGATCGTTAGGGGCATTCGAGTTGATGACATAACGCATCTCAAAGGCAGAAAGGGTAAGGAACGAAGCATCCAGTTCGCCGCGCTCGTGGGCCTGCCGGTAATGCTGGAAGCGAGCAATCGGATCGACGGGGACGTCAGTATCGAATTCCATTAGAGAACCACCTGCAAGCTCAACGCTGACCCCTATCGCTAGCTTGCGTAGTACAGGATTGCTCTTGACTGCCTCGTCTTGTACCAACTTGGTGTAAATCTCCATGGCATCACCGTAGCAGCCCGCCCTGACCCCTCCAGCGTTCAAGAAGATCTGCATCATTGTCGGATCCGACAAAAGCTGGTCTACAAGATCGTCTTGTTTTGGTCCACGGGCGCAATACTCCGCTAGTCCCTTGGGTGTCGCTTCCACCAGTACCGAGCAAGCCACGAGCTGGTGGTCCAGGGAGTCGCAATCAAGAGGAAGTTTCCGAATCAGCTGCGTGGCAGCTGTGAGCCCGACCTCACAGGCAGCAGCCAGTGCCTGCTCCGCTGCTTTCACAGCATCCTGAGCTTGCTTCTTTTGATCCTCGCCGGAGCCATCACGCGCACGTTTGGCGGCATCAAAGGCTTTCTGTGCATCCTGCACAGAGCGACAAGCAGACAAGAAGATGCTTGGATCTTCTGTTTTGGGAATTTTCTCTCGCAGGTCACTTCTAATCGTCTGGAGAAGGTCTCTAAAGTACGCTTCGTCCTTGGGAGTCATCATGGTGACTCGTATCAGCAACAACGAGGGAAATGTCTCAAGCAAATAATAGCACAGGCTTGTCTGTTTGAAAACGGCGAAAAGGGCGTGCCGCGGAACCCATCATTTCAGGATTTCTGCTGACTACTTCGACTAGAGTCGCTGTCTTCATCCATTCGTCTTGTTTGGATCCGACTCGACTCATGTCTGCAATGTCACCGGAGACAATGAAGCCGGTAGCTTGTTTTCTACAACATCTAGAAAAGCAGAAGCAGTTCATCTTATGATATCTTAGACTACATTTGTTGACATTGTACATTCGGGTCATCTTCGTTCATGTTGCTTGCAGA
>OLMU01002367.1:0-11485 GCA_900291995.1 Licmophora abbreviata | reverse complement strand
ATCCGATTGCCAATCACATGCCTAGCTAGACTACCGCAATAGACAATTGGACGATCTTAAGGTAGCAATCGCCGTCATCATCCCAGAACACGGATTACGTTGCAAACGCCTGAGGACAATTGTTCCTACGTCGTCAGTGCCCCTCGAATTCCTTTCGAAGGATGCAAGTAGCATCGCGAATGTGGTTGGGGTTTACTTTCGGGGAGGTACACGAAAGAGAGTGATTCGATGTTTCAGATCCTGGTCGGACACGCAATAAACAGTGGCTCCTTGGCTGACTTTGCTAGTCCTACCAGTGATCCTCCATTGGCCATCTCTGCTTGCAATCCATAGTCAGAAACGACGTGCCGCAGGCCATGTCTGTCCATAAAAGTGGTGCGAAGTTATGATTCTCTTCTTCACACCCTTCTTAGAGTTCAGTCCTCTTTGCAGGATCTTCACGATCCATGGACTAGTTGAGTCTACGTGAGAAAAATTTCATATCCCTATTGAGGTCTGTGTGTGTGCTTTTGTCAAACAGCCTAAAAAGTAGCCGTATGCCAAGAACGCGTTCACAAAGTAACGTTCCACTACAACGCGTGTGTCACAGCGTATTACATATAAAAACTCGTGCGTTCCTCCATCAAGCGATACTTTCAGCTCCACGTTCACAATAGAGATACCAGGTATGGAAGCAACTTTCTCTCACTAAGACTCAGATGGATCACGGTCAGACCATGCAACAAATTAACCGGAAGGATTCTCCTGAAGCGACATGGATGCCTTGCTCTTGAGGTAGGAGTGGAAGGACTCTGGTTTCTTCCCAATAATTTTCTTCAAATCGGTAGTATAATTGATTTCCTTTTCGTCAGCACCACTGGCCTTGATTCGCTCCATGGCAGCCGAGTCCTTCGCAAGCCAATCGGGCATGTACCCTTCCTTCATGAACTTCTTGTACTTGTGATAACCCAAATCGACCTGCTCAACTTCTGTACCAACAAACTCGGAGAGAAGTTTGACAACATCTTCGTCGAACAAGGGTTCGCCTCCGGTGATGGTGTAGGTCTTGTTCTTGTGGGTGTTAATGTCCAAGAGGCAGCAGAGGGCGGCGTCCGCGACGTCGTTGGGGGAAACGTAGTTGACGCCCATTCCGTAGGAAGCCGTGTAGTACTTGCCGTCTTCACGAATCCACTGTCCCTGGTAGACGAGAGGGTCTGACATCAAGTGCGAAGGGCACAGGATGGTGTAGTTGAGGCGCGAGTCGAAGACGGCGTTCACGACGAGATCGTCGCATTCTCCGTGCATTTTCACAAATGGCACATTGGCGTAGGGGTCTCCCTTGACTCCTGCATGGTAGAAGGATACCTTGACAAAGTGGTCGCACTTGGCCTTTTTGGCCGCGTCGAGAAAGGCGGGGAAGGCTTCGGCCCAGCCTTCCATGCGGGGGATGGTGCAGAACACTGTTGTGACACCTTCGAGAGCCGCAGCGACGTCTTCTTCCGCGGTCCAGTCGAATTCGATACATTCAGCACCCTTGGCTTTCATGATTTCTTCCGTCTTGAGTCCAAGGCTTTGGTCTGCGCTGACGATTCTCTCTCCTTTCGGAATTCCGATTCGCACATCCGTATGACCGGCCTCGAGCAACGAAAGAGCAACGCGGTATCCTATCGGTCCGTATCCTGTCGTAATGAAGACTTTGCCAAGACCGGCTTCTTCATTTAGTTCAGCCAGCTGCTTGAGTCCAGGGACAGCAGTGACGATGTTCTTGGCGCCGTGAAGAATGAAACTCATGGTGATGACAGAAGAATTGTATAAGTTCTCTTGCTCAGCTCAGTTCCGTATCTTGTGTGGAAGAAGTTGCGGCAGGTTTGTGACACGAAGACCGATGGATTCTGGAAGGTTCACGCGGTCACGCTTCGTTGTGTGACCGGCGGAAGACCAAAGTGCCGGGCGACGCTGGGAGTTTTGCGACTCGTGACTCATGTCGCCAGCTAAGTCATGAGTCAATTCAGGCGTGTGACCTCATGTCTGACAACAGACGGACTGACACAGAAAAGCTGCCACCGACGCCAATGCGAACACCAACTCATTCGGGAGGCTTCTCAATACATCATGATACTTTGTTACATCTAAAGTTTGGTATACATTCAAATGGACGAAAATATCATTACTACGTGTGCAACGTCAGAAATCTATTGCGCTGTCATTGTTCTGATGCAACTGCCACCGCATCTGTTGAAAATGGCTGTCTCCATGTCAACAACTCACAATTTCAATTGAACTGCATACCGCACCCCTTTGTTCGCATCAGCACAGCCAACGAAAGACCTTTTGAAACTACACGACCATGAAGACGTCCTCAGTTGAACCAGTGGTAAGTCTCATTCGCTGGCAGCGAGACAGATACTGGATTTTGTTTGAAATGTAGATATAGCACTGACACTTTGTTTGAAATTCTGACAATGACAGATTGCTCCAGAGACACTTCAGGCTGTCTCTCATACACCAGAGACACACGTAAAAAAGCGGGATCACCGAAACCACAGAAAGGGCGACTCTGATTCTCATTCGACTACTTCCAATGGAAGCGCCAAGTCGTCGTCGTCGACTCCCAACCGACGTCGCAAGCGCCAGTTTCGACAGCCTCACAAAAACGTACCGCAAGAGGAAAAAGATCTGTACCTGGCCATTGACTGTGAAATGGTGGGAGTCGGACATGGAGGGCATCGCTCTGCTCTGGCGCATGTGTGCATCGTGAACTGGAACGGCAAGAAAATCTTGGACACCTTGGTGCGTCCGACCGAGCCAGTCACCGACTATCGCACCTTTGTGTCGGGTATCACGGAAGAGGACTTGGACTCGCCGCGTGTGATGGAACTGGAAGACTGTCGGAGGAAGGTTGAAGCCATTATTGAGGGAAAGATCCTTGTCGGTCATGCCTTGAAGAATGACCTTCATGCACTCGATATTGAACGTCCTTGGTATGCCGTGCGTGACACAGGCAAGTATGAGCCATTCATGAAGCTTCGGTTCAATGATGGCATCCTTTGGCCTCGCAAGTTAAAGGAGCTGGCTAAGGAGAAGCTGGGGCGTGACGTTCAGAAAGCTGGAGTCTCGCACAGTCCCTATGAAGATGCCAAGACAGCGATGGACCTTTACAAGCTGGTGAGGAACAAATGGGAAAAGGCAATGACATACAAAATCAACAAGACACGTCAAATTATGACAGAGCAACATATGCTCGTCGAAGAGCAGCTCCCTTTGACACAGTAGGGGAAC
Organism: Licmophora abbreviata; assembly: GCA_900291995.1. Lineage (NCBI taxonomy): Eukaryota > Bacillariophyta > Fragilariophyceae > Licmophorales > Licmophoraceae > Licmophora > Licmophora abbreviata. The sequence continues at coordinate 8,227 of OLMU01002367.1, read as the reverse complement.
AAGGAATGAGAAACAAACGCACTGATAAACTCATCAACATCGCTTATATACGAAAGCGGCGTTTCACACGTACAAACGACATCCGAGACAAATAAGAGTGACTACTAGCACATTGAACTTGTACCATCAAGAACACCACGTTTCCTCTAGTTTACAATCTACGAGCTAGGTGGAATGATACCCTCTAGCTAGACTTCAAATGTTGATGCCATTTTCTCCCTCATCTTCGCAAGGGTGAAGCCACCCAGCTCATCAATGGGACATTGCGTTACGAAGTGCAATTTCTCCCCGTCCTCGCTAGGGATGCATTTGCCTCGCAAGTCAAAATGCTCGTTGAGTATTCGTCTTAGCAGCTCTTTTCTTCCTCCAAGCTTGCGTGGCTTGAGTATAATCTCCACGTCACCCATGGACGGTAGTTTATTACGTTCTAGATCGGACTGAATCCGGGCAGCGGCGTCACGGGGCGTGTCAGACGTTGGCGTTCGTTCCGCCTGTTGCTTCCGTCTCCTCGGTTTTGTGGAAGAGTCCTGCTGGTTCTTGAGTCTTGTTTTGTAAGCTCTGGAGGATCGTTCAGATCGTTTTCTCTGAACTTCCTTCAGCGCTTCTTCTGAACCAAATGCTTCAATGAGAGGCCTCGCATCAGAATCGATCGAGGTCGACTTCGCCGGTCGATCACCTGCTTTCGATCGATTTCTTCGGTGCGACTCGGATCGCTTCCGGTTGGACTCAACATAGGTGCGAATAGCATCTTCGATCTCCTCTTCGGATAGGGACGCCAGCTCGGGTGAAGTGAGAAGGTCCGAGGGTAGCGATCTGACTCGATCTCCGATCTTCCTCTGCCTCGCTTTCTCCTCACGGGCCCCCTGCTTGCATTTGTCTCCGCCCCATCGCTTTTCGTACCACTTCGCCTTCCACTCTGGATCGGACCAAGTCTTTTTGGCTGCTTGTGATCTTCGCAGTCGCTCTTGCGGCGGTACTGCAGGAAACGAAGTAAACTGCCCTCCCCGTTCCAAGACAGCAGCCCGTCTCTCATCGTCCGTCACTGAATGGGACTCGTCAAAGACCACACGTTGATGAGAACTGCTCCCATCGGATTCTTCTTCCTCCTCGTCGTCTGTGTCATCAATAAACAGATCTTGCAGGTGCGGTGGTCGATTTTTCATGTACTTGAGTTCACTCGGGTCCTCCCAAAAGAAGCCTGCCGCCGCAAAGACGCTGCTGCGGTGGGCAAAGGCCTGTCCGGCGCGTCTCTTGCGTCGCTCGTGCTCTGGCCATCCCAGTTTATTCTTTCTCTGCAAATAAGCTCGACACGCCAACAAAGTTTCGTCGTCTGACACGTTCAGGCCATTCGCCTTATCGCCGTAGTCCTCTCGGGGTGTCGTTTTCGAATGGAGCGCCCTTGCACGTGATGCTGCCACGAGCCTGCGGTTGTGGATCGAACAATCTGCGTGGGGACTGAAGGTGAGGATGACTTCTGGCAAGCCATAAAGAACGCCCATTACCAGCAGCTCCTGCTTGAATCTCATTGAAGAACAGGGGGGAAGAGAAGAATGGATCGTTCGACAGCAACGCCATTGTCAAGAACCAATATCATCAGCTATCACTTTACGTACAAGAGAGATCAACGAACGAGAACACGTTGGTTCGACTCTTTCGACTCAATCCAAGAGTCAGTCTGCGAATGAATCGAGTATAGGTACTCTCCTGTCGTTGTCTTGTCTAGAGTCAGTCGCGGACACTACAAGGCAAAGTCCAGGCACTAGAGTAGTAAAATCACCATTGTATTCAAAGTTCTGCCATAAAGGATGCCGATGGATGACATTAGGTGGGACCAGGAAGCACTACGTGTAGTCCGTCGACCGACCCTGGGTCTCTCGGCCTCCTCATCGTCACATGCGTCGGTTGAAGGGTCACTCGCACTCCAGAAATTCTCCATCATTATCAATGCCCGTTTGAATTTCGTAAGAATGTCTTGTACACGGGATTGTTCGTTTCTTCCTCATAGTTGTAGCCAAGCGTTTCCAAAAAGCCGACCAGATGTTTGTCATGCTCGTCGGTCACTTGGATGCCCACCAAAACGCGACCAAAGTCGTCTCCGTGGTTTCGATAGTGGAACAAAGAGACATTCCAGTCTATCTCCAAGGAGAGGAGGAATCGTTGCAGAGCGCCAGGGGACTGAGTGTGTGTGTGTGAGAGAGAGAGAGAAAATTCATCGAGCAGGCCGTGTGAGCTAGCAGAAAACGTGTCGTCAGAGCCCCTTTGTCGCCGTACACACACGCACCTCTGGAAAGTCAAATCGAAAGAGCCGTTCGTGAGGAACGATCGATCGCCCCCCTGCCAAGTGTCGCACATGCACCTTGGCCAGCTCGTTGTGGCTCAAATCAATACATTCAAAGTCGTGCTCCCGCAGCTTGGACATGATACCCTCAAAATCATTCTCAATGTTCATCACAGGCTGAAACGAGATCAATACGTGAGCCTGTCCGTCAGACTCGAACCGATACGAGAACTCCGTCACATTGCGAGGCCAGATGAGTGAATACAAAGCACGGAACGAGCCGGGTGTCTCTGGAATCGTCACTGCCAAAGTTCGCTCCGACTCATCGGCGCGCTCTGCGACAAAGCGCAGCCGGTCAAAGTCCATGTTGGCGCCTGACGTGATCGCCACAATCGTCTTGCCCTCGAGCCCGTGCTCTTTGACGTACTTCTTCATTCCAGCAATACCCAATGCACCTGCAGGTTCCAGTACTACACGGCTGTGACGAGAAAAAAGCATGGACCGCATGAGTGCTGGAAGCAGAGGATCGCGCCATCAAATGCCGTGCACACGCTACGTACGCATCATTATAAGCCAATTTGATGGCGTTGCAAATCTGATCGGTATCCACTGTCACCATGTCATCGACTAGCTTGTTACACACACGAAAGGTTTCCGATCCAACCGTCTTGACGGCTGCTCCGTCCGCAAAGAGTCCCACGGACGGCAGCGTTACAACCTGACCCTCCCGCAGGGACGTGGTCATGCCCGCTGCGTCTTCCGCCTCGACGCCAATCACCTTGACGGTTGGTCGCACGCGTTTGACGTACGACGCCACACCTGCCAACATGCCGCCGCCTCCGCAGCACACAAAAATGGCGTCCAGCGGCCGACTGACACACTCTTTGAGAATCTCAAGTCCTGCAATGATGAGGCGGGCATTCACGTGAGCATCTCAACCACATTGCTCGCCACGTCATTTCTTCTCGCCAGGTCATGTATAGAAAGCAACCTACCAATCGTTCCTTGTCCTGCAATAACATAGGGATCATCAAACGGATGAATCATGGACATTCTTTCTTCTCGTTCCAATCGCTTCGCTTCCGTCGCCGCTTCATCGTAGTTGTTACCAAACAGTCTCACTTCTACTGTCGCTCCGCCATGTACACGGACCGAATTGACCTTGATTGTTGGCGTGGCAAGCGGCATGACGATGACCGCGCGACAGCCCAATTTCCGGGCACTCAGAGCGACACCCTGTGCGTGATTGCCTGCCGAGCACGCCACTACCCCCTTGCCAAGTTCCTCCTTGGTCAGATGCGCCATTTTGTTGTATGCGCCTCTCAATTTGAAAGAAAAGACAGGCTGAGTGTCCTCTCTCTTCAACAGGACAGTATTCTTCAAGTGCTGTTGTGCGGAAAAAGCGGACCATCATAGTGAGGGCTAGAACTTGCACGTATTTCACTCGATTTGGTGATTGGAGAACACCCTGTTCCCCACTCTATACTCACCGCACTCAGGTTCTTTGCATGCTGTAAGTCTGTCTCGTTGGCAGCTTCGTACACTCTCGCGTTCAGAATCCTGCTCAAATAACCAACAGCATGTTCCTTGGCGTTCAACAAGACCGGTTTGGTGGTGGTGTTGTACGACGGACTGTTCCGCTCGACCGCGGGGAAGGCAATAACTTCACTCTGATCTGTATTTCCGTTTTCATCAAAGGCAAACACTTCCTTCCGATCTTCTGCTTCTTGCTGCCCCGAGTATGTCATAGGAGTGTCCGAGTAGGACTCGAGAGAGGATGACTTCATCGATCGTCGTGTTTGTTGTTGATGAGCGATGACGGCAGTGCTCGTCCTGCTACATCGAGCCGAGCATGCTCTTCTCAATGATTCTTTACTCAGAGCGCGCAGCATGGTGGTGCAAGGCTGTGATTACAGAAACAAAGAGCGGCGACCACAATCAAGGCGACCGGCAGCGATGTTGTGTTTGTTCTGTGAGAAAAAATGTACTGCTGTGTGTGAGGCGCGCCTCGACCATCCGATGTTCAACGTCGGCGTCAATGATGGGTCATGGGTCATACTTTCGATTTGCAGACACGTGGAGGCATCTATGATAAACGGCAATGAATCAAGGCGGGCAGTCGGAAAAAAGCAAAGACTACAAGGGCTGACTCGCCAAAGGTCTAGGTCTAAAGCAGATAGCTGCTATTTCTCAAGCAGTGTATGTTTCATAGCATACTTTCTTTGAGACTCTCGCTCGTGACAACTCCCTTCTTGCGACTAGAAAAACAAGGAAAGAGCCGCCGTAGCCAGCATATTAGCATGGTTTCAGGACAATGTTATCAATGAGCCGCACCGATCCAATCTTGCACGCCAAAGATATGATTGCGCCATCGGTCCCAACACTGCCATCCGTAGGTCTCATTGTCTCTCGATGGTCCACACTCACATACTGCACCTCTGCTACCAATGGCTCGCTCCGTAACGTTCGTTCCACTGCTTGTCGCAGTTGTGCTGGTGTGGTGGTCGTCCCAGCTTTCGTATTCGCATGATACAAGTCTCTGGCCACACAAAGGGCTCGATACACCACCGGCGCCGCTCGTCGCTCTGCACCCGTCAAGTACGCATTCCTCGACGACATGGCCAGTCCATCGGACTCCCTCACTGTATCCAACACCACAATGTTCACATCCATCATGTTCAGATCATCCACAATTCTACGAATCAGACAACACTGTGCTGCATCCTTCTGACCAAAGTATGCACGAGCCGGATTCACAATGTTAAGGAGTTTGTGACTACAGTGGCGACTCCTCGAAAGTGACCTGGGCGAGAACTGCCCTCGGCAATGTCATCGAAACCCTGAAAGTGAGAAAAGACACAAGCAACTAGTATTACGTGAGATAAAAGCTTCAGCACTCAGTGACGTGAACAGAAATATAGATCCGGCACGTACCGCTGGATCTACAAAAGTCACGTGATGTGGTCCGTACATTGACTCACGGTCCGGAGCAAACAGATGGTCCTGGTGTTGTGAGTAGTAGCAAGGTGTGAGATGCCAACAAGTCACACAAGTAATGCACACTCCCGACGATGGGGACTCGTACCACTCCCATGTCCATCAAGAGCTCTGTATCTTGTTCCAGCTGCCGTGGGTACTTTCCGAAGTCTTCGTTGACACCAAACTGAGTCGGGTTTACAAAAATTGATGCAACCAAAATGTCGTTCTTGGCACGCGCCTCGCGGATCAGCGACAAGTGACCTATGTGAATATGTAAGAAGAGAGACTGCAATGAGTACCTCTTGTCCCACCGAGTGGAGTAGCCGGCATCTCATGCAGTTTAGAACATACGACGCACCATCGTGCAGGGCACCCATCGTGGGGACAAACCCGACCTGTAAGGCTGGATCCATAGCTTTTCGGACAGATCGAAAGGATGCGATGGTGCGATGAACCGCAAGGGATCCTCGAGTAGCCGCTGCCGACGCCATCATTGGTGCTTGAAACACAAAGGCTTGGACAGAGTGAAATGGCGATGCCGTTTTCCCGCCATTGTTTGCGCGCGCCGCGATCTTTGTTGTGGTTGAAGTGGGCGTTCGTTCTCGTATTCAAAACACTAGGATTCCTGATTCCTTGCGTTTCAAACGTCGTTTCGGTCGCGTGTGCATGTTCAATGTGTGGTGAGTGACTTTGTCATTTGATTCACTCTATTAGAGCTACCAGGTACCGGCTGGTAGTCTACTACTATAGCAATCTACTGGTCTTTGAGCAACGACAGTTAGAGTACGGCATATATGATGACAGTTAGAGTACGGCATATGATAGGAGTGGTGAGAAGTATAACAACTGCATTATTTCGTCATGTATTATTTCCTTTTCTCTAGTGCACAGGGTTTCGCATGTAATGCGACGACGATGACGACGATTGCGAGCTAGGCCCATGGTATCCGAGGTCAAAGGACGTCCCCAGACGACCTGTCTCTTTGGCAAAATTGATGCGCAACGCGCCTCCATTCAGCATGGCACCCATCAGAGCCTCTCGCGCATGAACGGCTGCCATCCGATCGGACGTGTTGACGAACGAAAAACTGCCCTTCATGATGAGACCGGTTATTACGGCATGCTGTCCAAATATCGTCTTCAAGTCTTGTTCGCTGGTTCCAGACCCATAGCCTGCGACAAATAGATTCTTAGTAGCAGGGTTGCCTCGATCGTCTCTTACGTTGGCATAGTCTACCTGGCCGGTGGTGTCTCGTGGAAGAGGAGCGGCGGTGCTTCGAGCCATCGGTGGAGCTGCGGCGGGTGGAGCTGCACCGTACGGAGCATGTGCAGGGGGCGCGACGGAATCGGTTCGAGCTCGTCGTGTAGCTGCATTAATGCGAATAGGACCTCCTCCTAGCATGGCGCCTTGCAGTGCCTCGCGAGCTCGCGCGGCCCCATCGGGATCGCTTGTGTTGACGAACGAGAATGTTGCCTTCATCACGACTTCGCTCACCCGGACATAGGGGGCAAATAAAGCCATAATATCTGTCTGGGTTGTGTTAGGCCCATAGCCACTCACGTGCAGGTTTCCAGCGTCGCTTCGACCCTTGAAGCCGCCGCCGCCTCCTGTTGTAGACCCGTACGAAGAAGTGGCACTTGACGCTGGGCCGTACGCGCTGTAGGAACTAGGCTGCACCCCAGGCTGCTGATAAGTTTGTGTCGTTGTGCCGTAGGCGGTGGTTGGTGCGTAGCTCGTCTGATAGCCAATACCAGCGGTCGTCTGCGGAGCAGGGAAGCTCTGGCTGAGTGTCTGTACCAAACTCACGAGACGGGTCTGGTCATACATACCATTAGCATCTACAAAGGTGCTCAGCAGGCTCGGCGTGGACGCAAGGGTCTGAAGCGCCTGCATGTTCGACCCAACGAGAAAGAGGGGAAGGCCCATAGACTGGACCATTTCTGCTGTTGCTGGAACAGGCCCGGTCATACTAGGAGGCGGTGCGGCAACGGGTGGTGCCATGACTGGAACGGGGGCTGCAAAGGCTGGGGCTGGAGCAGCCGCGGGGGCGGGAGCTGGTTGCTGTGCGACAAAGAAAGGGATGGTATCCAACACAGCTGCAGCCTGTGCAGCAACGTCAAGAGCTTGCTCTACATCGTTCATCTGCGTAGGATTTGAGGGTACATCTCCTTCCGCTGCATAGAGAGCGGGTGTTACACTGCTGATCCGACTAGCTTGACTACTTAGCTCCTTAGAATCGCATTGGGTAGGGGTCACTTCAGATCTTGGAGGCAGAAGCTGTGGTAAATGCCAAGGAGTCGTTGCTTTCATCCTGGTCGCATTCGAGATAAACGGATCCTCGTCATCGCTATCGACAAGTTTTGCTTTCCTGTGGGACAAACAAAGTCATGGAGAAAGTATGTTAGCGACAACCTCCACGCTCTCCATGTCGCAAGATTCATCAGGACTTACTTGGCTTGTGCGAGCAGTTCCTTCTCGCGCAAGCGGTCTCTCTTCTTTCGATCAGTCCATGAAACCTTCCCATCTGATTCATCAGGCACGGCGGCGGTCTCGAACTCGTCTCGTTTGATCGTACGCGCAGCGGATAGCGTGCCACCGAAGTGATCAGCCCATTTTACTCGCTTCGCTGGTTTCTTAAGTGCGTCTGTAAGACAGAAAAGAGGAAAGATATTTGGTTGAGCTATGCACGCCAAAAGGACGAGCTTTCTGGCGTCTCGAAAATAAATCCTCACCTTTCTTGCCGTCTGCAGCCTTCGTCGCGGCGCCCCCATCAGTTTTCGTGTGGGTCACGCCATTGGAGGTACCGCCCTTCGTGCCTGCCTCGGGTGATGCCGTCTTTGACGAGGCCGAAGTGGAGACCTTATTGAGAAGACTAGAAAAGGACGAAGATTTCTTGGAAGCAGCTTCAGTCCTCGCCTTCTTTGGCGACGATTCTGACAACGCCGCCTCGACAGCTCGTTTCCTGGCGA
>OLMU01002360.1:0-10158 GCA_900291995.1 Licmophora abbreviata | reverse complement strand
CCAGTCAGCGCTGACTCCTCTACTATGACGATGTCTATGGCCCAGGTAACGACTTCAGCTACAAGGATGGAGCGTTGGTCTTTCGGGAGTGCCGCTACCATCGACGGTGACGGATTCACGAACGGAAGCATCCGTTCGGCACGCACCTCATCCGGTGCCAATACTTTCCCCCTTCCGTTTACAAAAGGAGTGGATGACAGTCAGCTTCATTTTGAGGTCGATCAGGTTCAATCGTCTTTTTATGACACTTTTCAGCTTCGGCTCTGGGGCATAGCTGTTCGTCTTGTGAACAGAAATGACAAATCAGAAATTCGTATTTTGGAAAGCCTCAACGTGCAAGTTCTTATCGACAAGTCAGTCCTTCCCGCGGATCACACTCTGAGCCGGATACGAGCACATTGTATTGTCGAAAACGTTGATTTTGTGTTGAGCGAATCAGAAGCCTTCGAGATCGGTCAGATAATGCGCCGGTGGAACGGGACTCTCTCGGCCAAACCTATATATCGGCGTCCTCGATCTCGTTCTGCTGCAAAGAGAATACTGGTTGCACCCGTATTGCTCCAGCCTGTTTATCGCGACTCGCGGTGTGATTCTGTTTCAGAGGTTTCGAGTTTTCTCGATGAAGACGAATTCATTGACGCTCTTGAAACTGCGAATGAGGAGGCAGCGAATGAGGAGGCATCTATTTCGTGGTTCGAAGACAGTTGGATCACAGGCACAGAAAGTGTGCTAGGAAGCGATGCTCGTTCCGTTCACCCGACGAGACGATATCGCAGGCCGAGCTGGGTTTCAGATGTTTCCTCGATATCGGAGAGGTCGCATAGAAGGCAACGGTGGGTCAGCGGCGAGTATCTGAGCGCGGAGAATCTCGCTAGACTGGAGGAGCAACGTGACGAAGATAATTCGCTCGGGAGTAGTGAAAGCGGAGAATCGATTGATTCGTTTTGTTCCGCGCTGTCTCTTGGTGGCCAAGCCAAAGTCGCAGACTCGCTCAAAAATGATATTGCTCGTTTGGAACAGGATATCGCAGTACAGAATGGCAAGATAGCATCTTTGAACGAAAGGTTAAATCCTTATGCGTCTGATCCTTCTGAAGCTATGACCAGAAGAGTTGCAAAAAGAGCAATGACTCTTGAACTCGATCGATCGATGGCAGAGCTGCGCGCCTTGCAGGCAAGCCATCAGGAGATAACTGAGGAGCTGTCGACTGCGCGAGAGCTGCGCTACGACGAGCAACTGGACGGTGATGCTCAAGATCTACCATCGCTAGATGACCAAAGAATCACGGTGGATCCTGGATGCCTCGAGCAGAATCGTATGGGTTTCGATTCCAGAAGGCGAACGTCGCGGGCAATGTCTCTCCTTAAAGCTCGACGGCATCGTTGTAAACAAGAAGTCAGGGATGAAGCTTTCCAGCATAGCCTGACAAGTGGTCTGAATCGCGAGCTTTATCACGTGACGTTGGTTTTTCCTAAAGTTACGATAAAGGTGAAGGATATAGGTAGAGAACAGGTCGAAGAAGGCACCACGACGATCCTCGATCTGTGTGTAAAGAAATCGACCTTCGCGTTTCAAAAACGCACCGATGAGTCCAGGTTGTTTGCGAGTCTCGACCATGCGAGTGTCTCATTCCAGGAGAACACATTGGATCGACCACACGAAAAGATTTTTCTTTTTTTTGGTGGGACTCACGATGACTTGAACGTGGATTTGCTTTCTTCGTTGTACCCCCAATATATCACGTCGTCGATCACGGGCACGAGACTAATCCGGCTTGCCCTCAATATTCAAGAAAGGAAGCATTTTCCCGGTGGACGTCGCCGAGGAAGTCGTCTGACGCAACTTAGAGTCTTGCTTGGTGATATGGAAGTATGCCCTGACATTGCGGCAATATCGACAATTACTGACTCTGCCCAGAAGTTTCAAACTGGCTCTTCTCGCGTGGACTCCTTAGTCAAGTCTGACGAGTCAGGGGCATCCAATGTTTCCAAGTTGTGTGGAGCTCTAACTTCGGGCAACTCGTTGAATCTCGAGGCGTCTAGTGACAATTCATCCTCTCAGTATCTCGATGTGTCAATTCACTGGACGGCGGCCCGAGCTAGACTTGAGCAATCTGGTAAAATGTTTGGAGCCGTTGCCGTTTCAGAGATCAGTGTGCGTTGCACACGTGCGCTGGCAGGCAGTATTTACAGGGATCGGAGCCAGCTGGATATCAAGTGCGGAAACGTTCAGTTGCTAGAGACAAACGAGGTAAGCTACTCTCATGAAGACTGAACCGGCAGTAGACGGGCGTCTTTTTTCCATTCACCCACATTTTCCCTTCGTAGCACGTGCACTCAGCAGCTATTGAACTATTGGGACGTCGAGACCCGTATCAGCCTCTCCTCAATATTCGAATGAGGACTCAGCTTGTCCCTGCGTCTCAGCTTGGTGGCTGGGTAGTCGAGGGTGACAGGAACGAGTCCACTGAAAACATTGAAGATGACAAGAAGGCCTGGAACTTTCACGTCGGCGTTCGCTCAAATTCAGCGTACCTTGCCGCGTCGACCACAAGCATGACGAATATCATCATATTTACCAAGCAGATACGGAATGCACTGAGAGTTAGCCATGAGACAGGTTCAGGCAAAAAAGGCAGCAAAGCTCAGCAGGCCGAATGTAGCCAAAGACCTATTTCAGACTCTACGGCAGACGGTTTCCAAGCCCACCCAATGCCTCCACTTCGCTGGAGGATCGATATTTTGTCCAAAAAAAATTCAATCGTCTTTCCAAGGCAGGTTGATACGAAACTGTCTTTGCCACTTCCGGAAACCTTTGGGGGTAGCTTGGTGTTGCCAGTTTCGTTTCACTTGTGCGCTGAAGAGCAAGCCGGTGAAGATCTTATCGCAATTCATGCGGGGATCTCGGACCTGTCTCTGCTTCGATCGGTAGACGATTGGCCCGTCCTTGAGCGTGTGACTGTCAAGAGTGAAGCGAGCCTCCCTATAGAGAAGCTCAGTGTGTCAGATGGTGCTACCAATTTAGTTGTACCCGTCGACTTCAGCTGGAGCTCGCTCCCCTCCGCTTACAATCGCAGATCCACTACGGCAAAAGCCAGCACGACAGACCCCATCAGATCATTCGTGTCGGTTTCGCCGGTTCATTTCAATCTCACTGCCGAAATTTGCTGCTTGATACGTGAAACATGCACCGCGCTTCTGTTGAAGCATACCGAGAGCGAGCTGGCTGAAGTTGCCGGTACGGAGGAACAATCACACCGTCACCCTCACAACATGGTTGCGGTGTTTTCGTTGGAAGTCCTTGAAATTCGATTGTTGCGCGAAGGTGGGCGATCGGCAAACACATCATTGTCGAACTCGCTGGCGTCTTGTGTGCTAGTTGATATCGCACTGAGTTTACACCACGACACGCTAGGCCCGAGCGCTTCTCTGATCATCGGCGATGTGTCGGTGGATGACCTGTCAGCTCTTCCAGGTGTTCGAGTTGTAGGGAGAGAACTTTCTTCGGACTCCGAGGCACCCAATGGCTCACCCGTTGAAAAAGGTCATTTTGTACAGCTACATATCGCTGTCCAAGAGGCAGCAACCGCGATCACGACATTGAGTGTGGGGCTGCAGTGGGATCATATTCAATTCATTGTGCTCCCATCTCTTCTGGAATCTATCTTATCCTTCCAGCGTGCGATATCGTCTGCTTCTGTCACGAGATTGAAACCAACGGCAAAGAGTGACAACCTGACATTTCCTTTCGGAACCAGGCAGGTGATATTTACGCTTCGTACAAAGGGTTTCGAATGCATCCTTCCCTCGAAAGACGTCATGGCTTCCATGAAGCGGAAGTCAGATGAGGCGATCAGTGTCGTAACGTGCAGGGGGACTTCCAAGGTGACCGGCAGGATCCTTCTTGTCGACGCCAAGCGGGAAAGAGTTGAAGATGTTGTACGATTACTCGCTCCTGAAAACGATGATAACGGAGGCTCTGATGAGTCGGCGCGGCTGCTGGATGCTACCATGGAGCAACTTGCGCTCCTCAACAAAAGAGAGAAAGAGGACGCGACATCCGACGCAGTTGCACTCGTCGATCTCCTTGCCGTGAAGAGTACGTTGAAAGTTGAGAACTTCCAGATGCTCCGCACCACAGTTCGAAGGCTTCGGTTTCGGGCAGCCGCTGCTGGAGACGATCAGTGCACACCATATCTCTTTGCCGTGCATCCACCTTACGCAGGAGAGCAACGCATTACGAACCCGTTTGGATTCGATGCCTCCTACCAGATGGTCGGGGCGTCGATGGAACATGATATAGATACGGACTCAGGCAGGCGGCTTGCAGTAGCTCAGTCTTTGAGGATCAGCTCTAGCTTTATCGATGCGCTGCTCTACATTCGGCAGAGTGCAGGCGGATTAAATGATGCCGTCCGAGTGAGCTTAAAGCCGATCGTAGGCATCCTTCGGGCGAAGGATTCGAATAAACAGAGAGATGATGAAATAGAGCGAACAGCCCGTCCAAGCCTGTTCGAATCATTGAAGACAGGTACGACAGTCTGTGCTGTTCAAGCTGAGGGTGTACGGATCACGTGTGTCCCTGGGGGCGCGACCCGTTTGACCGAATCGCCGATAGTAAAGGGTGCAATTTCAGAATTTCGTCTCGGTCTAGCAGTGACTCCGCTACCGAACGAATCCCGCGTAGCCGTAGGCTCTCTCGAGAGTCATTTTTCTGAGGAACCCGGGAAACTACATGAGTCCCGAGCTCTGGGCCATGCAACGTTAGGTGGATGGCTCAGTGGCATGGTTTCCGCTAGCTATCACAACCGACGGCTTGTGGAATGGGAGCCGTTTGTGGAGCCTTGGACTTTGCATGCGAGCGTTGGCGTCGACTTGGTGAAAGCGAGTCTTATGCCACCCTTCGTCATGTGGACCTTCCCTCGCCCACATGGCGGCGTAGGGAACGTCAACGAGGGGGCGGGGGAGAGGATAAGAGATCTGGGGCGACTGTTGCGTTCACCATTCAAAGGCGAATCACCCGAAAAAGAGACGCGCTTTTCCAGCGAAGTCGTGCGGCAGCCACGGGATTTGTGTTATCTACTGTTGTCATCCTCAGGTAGTCAAGCGTTTCTGCTCGCGGCGCTTCCCACCCGACCGTTGCGGTGTATGCATACTTGTCTATGGCCACCGGGGGGATCCCCTAAGTTGTGGCTAGAAGCGTTCGGTCACCCTGAGAACACTTTACATCACGAGTTCGATTCGGTGACAATTCCTCCGGTGTTATTGAGCATTTCTGATGCAAGGCCTATGAACGTCAATTTGACCGGAGCCTTCATCGAGACTGTTCATGGGTTTTTACTGACGAAAGAAAAAGAAAAAGGGCGCCCAATTGTGCCCCACCTAATCAGAAACGACACTGGCCTGGTAAGTGGATGCTGCATGGAGACGTCGCAACGTCCAGTATCGTTTCAAGAACTAACATACGCTCCTTCTTTGCAGACAATTCGATTTCAGGAAGTTCTCGATTCCGAACGCCTCAAGGACGGTGAACGGGCGAACAGGGTAATCTTGCAGACCGGCCGAGAGGTCCCGCTGTCCTTGAAAAGATCCAGATCCCAGTCGTGCGATCCCCATCATGCCTATGGGTACTTGGAGCTCGGAGGTCTTGAAGATACTGCTGGGCGGATGGCCCACGACGACCATAACACCGCAAGAGGTGACCGGTCTACACAGTTGTTCTTCAAAGTTGACGGTAGAATTCCTGTCGATACGGTCGGAGTTCACCGATATGTGGTACGCCGCAATACAGATCTTCCCGTCGAGAAAGCCCCGCCGGATGGCCCGCTGTCGTCTGTTGGGTTCGTTATCGTGCGGGTCGCGCTTCGTGGAGGAACAAAAGTTGTATCTATGGAGTCTCCGCTTATTTTGAAGAACAACACAAACGCCGATATCCTTTGCGAATTGCAGGAGAAAGGCAATGTGTCGTTGCTGTGGCGATCTGTTCTTCCCAAGGCAGGTCCGCCGTCCAATAGTGAACGTGGCTATGTGCCAGTTCCGGTGGATCTTGTTAATTCGGTGAGCTACGGTTTCTCCATACTTTCCGCTGCAGCTGCAGACCAAAGCATCGACTTATCAGAAGACAAATACACGAGTGCAAATTGCGGAAATCGCTCTGTTGCTCTATCTATCCCCCCGCCTTATTCAAGAAGATCAATGGCTCGAGGACTGATCCGAGTCACAGAAACTAGGGTGCCGATCGAATTTGATGACCTGACCAACGAGAACCAGCGGGGCCACTTCGCGAACCTGAGCTCGTGTGGTCTTAGGATTGGATCATTACCGATGGACTCAGACTCCATGGCCTCGGGTCGTGATCTCACAGGAAGAAATGCCAAGATCACTATTCCTGAACAGCGAATGCTCTTACTTCGACCCCCTGCGGTTATCTACAATCATCTACCCGTCTCCTTGTATATACAGGTTCGAGTAGGTAGCCCTGCTTTCTCTCGGAGAGGCTCCCTGAAATCAACGAAAGAGGAAAGTGATTCATCGACTGGATTAGTCTTGGCGTTGTGAAATGTGGGGCTTGTGTTAGCTGGACCGGCGCTTTGTCGACGGACAAGATCGCCCTCAGGGCAAAGCTGTGTGACAAAGGAAGTGAAGACTCCCGGCAATTTCCATCGTGGAGTAATGCAGTACTCATTCCCTCGGAGCTGGATGTACGTCGGCGGTCACGAATTGACACATCTGAAGTCCCACTTCACGAAAGACTGAAGATTGTAGATACAGCGAGCAACACACTTCCCATCTCCATAGCCCTCAATTACGGATCGAGTGCCAGCGACAGCAGCTCAGGGCCCGTCGAAGATATACGATGGTTTAGTAGTAAACTCGCTTCTTCCCCGAGGGTCATAGCACTGTATGTGCCCTTCTGGATTGTCGACGCCACTGGGCAAGATATGGAATTCACGTCGAACTCGTCCATTGCTGGTCAGGTGTCGCGTTGCTCGATGGGAAAAGTAAACGCTGGCCGCATGAACCATTTTCGCCATCAACCGAAATCGGCTAGTGATCAGGACCTGGGTCTTGCGGAACTATTGCACGCTGAGGCGCTGAGCCACCTTTCGGCAAAGCCATCGTTTGAGATATTCATGATTGGGGACGATAAATCAACGCAATTGAGTATGAGAAGCAGGTTCACGTGGAGCGAGGACGACGATCCACCAACAGAATTGGTTTCTCCGTGGAGCGATCCCATCCCTCTGAAAGGCTCAGAGAACTCGCCGTTCGAGGTTATAGTCGAACCTTCGATTCATGCATCTGACATGAAGCGTTTGCAGCAAAATCTCGCAGTCTTTTCCGAGCCGCTGGCGCTGCGTTCAAACATCGTCCGCGCGCCGGAGAAACTTGGTGGAAAATTGGGTACTCGACTCATTCATGTCGCAAGTCTCTACCAGATCGTAAACGAGTTGGGACGTGACATCGAAGTAGCCACAGAGAACGGTAAGAGGGCCCCTGTGGTCGTCGGGGCCGACGGTCGCCCGGTCCCTTTTCATTTCGACGATTCCATGCCTCTTGTCTTTCGACCGAAAGAGTATGGATGGGCGTGGTCAGGCTCGTTCAAGATAAAAAAGAAGCGTCGGGAAGTGTCACTTCGATTGATCCACAAGCTGAAAGCTCGTGTCATGATTGCCGAGGTCGAATTGTATGCCGGGAAGCGGTCCCCTGGCTTCACTCTGGTGTTCAGAGAAGTATCTCATCCGCCATTCCGGCTGGAGAATCATACAATGCATCCTCTCTATTTTGGTCAATCAGCCATCTTCAGAAATAAGCATGGCATTCCGATGGACGTGGCTCCGCTTGAAAACACGCTCTTGCCGTATCATCATGCAGATTATGCTTGGGATGAGCCTGATGCAGCGCGACGTTCCCTTTTTGTCGAGACGACGAGCACCCAAGTGAACCCCTCTGAAGCGAAGAACGGCTCAAACGATGGCCGTCTCGGAAGGTTTGTCATGGAGCGAATCACCCCTGGAACAGAACTGAAGTTGAAGGATCCTCGCTTTTCAGGGCAAATTGTTGCAGATGGACCCACCCGGGTACTTCGTATAAGCGATGCCTCTCTTCCAAGAGTCTACCGGAACGAAGCTGGAAGTGTGGAAACAACTGGCATCTTTCAAAAATCGAAAGCAGGGCCTTCTCTGGCGTCCTGGGTGGCGCTGCGACTCGTTCACGGGGTTGGCATTAGCGTCGTTGACTGGTCTCCACAGGAACTTGTGTACGTAACGCTTCAAGATGTCGTCTTTGAGAGGACTGTGGACAAGGAAAAGGAGAGCTTTTTATTCTCGATTGGTAGACTATCAGCTGACAACCAGCTGTGGGTAACACCTTATCCAGTAATGCTCAAAGTGGGACGTCCGCCCAGGTTCAACACTTCAGCAGAACTCAGGAGGAGAAAGAGGCACAATGCGCTTACTCTATCTTTGCGTCACGCTCTGCATGAAGAAGGCAGATTGATGATCGTCGACAAAGTGGAGCTCAGAGTCGAACCCATAATTCTCAGCGTGGACGGCTATCTCACCGAGCTCATTTGGAGAATGACGAAGCAGGCATCCAACTCGTTCGGACAAGACACTTATAATACACAGGGTTCCTTGAATGAGATTTCACGAGACTGTTTGCTTAACGAGGTGCTGGGTGCAAGTGGCAGTGTCAAAACTGCCGTGAAGAAAAATGGTGCTATGGGACTGTCTGTTCCAGCCTCGCGTGACATGGAAGGCACAGCGAAACCAGACGATGACTTCCTACCAACCACGGCGATGTCAGCAAAGCTGCTCATGAAACCTAGATCGCGAATTAGAGGAGGCGCTCATCTCGTTGACGAAACACTCCCCGGGGGTGGCAATCGAATGCAAAGAGGAAAGTTGTATATTGAACGCTTCAGAGTCTCGACTGTTAGGACTGAAATCAGTTGGTCGGGGCCACTGCCTAGTGCACTGATATCTTTGCCAGCTATTATGAGGCCAGCATTGACATTTGAGTCTCTTCCTGTGATGCTTCGTCCCTTCTCGAGCGCTCATGCGTACGGGACAATCGAAGATCTCGCACAAGAAGTGAAATCGCATTATCTGAGCATCTGGAGAGTGTTGGATGTGCTCATGGGCCTGTCCGTCAGACCGACTTTCCTCCTGCAGGCTTTCATCTATACTTGGAGAGAAAGCTGCGCAAATGCGTTCGACTCCTTGTCAAAAAGTTTCACAAGGTCTGAGGAGAGACTCCTTGGCTATGAGGACAGCTCGTTTATGCAGCGAAGTCTACTTTCGATGAATCGAGCATCGCCCGGTGGGCCAATTTCCATCGTCGCGTCCGTTTTGCACAACTCTGCTAATGTGACAGCGACGATTGCTTCCTTCTTCCGATATGGAGGAGGCAGATACTCGGGTGGCAGCTCAATACATCGATCGATTCGGACTCGTAACCCACGACTGTTCGCGCACGTGGACGGCAAAGACCTTTTGGTGGAATATGTGGAAGGCGAGAATGCTGGAAAAGCGCTGCTGTCTCGTGTTCGTATGGGCCGGCATCTCGGTGAAGGATACATCTTTCACTTGGAAAACGTACGCGCTGCAAACGTGAACAGAAAGTCGCAGACCCAGGTCCAGACTCTGCCCCTGATTTGCATGATTACATCTGAACGTCTCTTGCTCTTAAATGGTGAACGAGACATTAGTTTCTGCTCCGTCGTTTGGGAAGTAGTTTTCGACAACTTGGTCAACGTTGAGGTGGAAGAGCATAGTGAAAACACATGCAACTTGGTAAAGCTTTGGTATCTTGTCGACACAAAATGTGCAGTGGGAATTGTTGAGGAGCATCTATCGAGATACACAAACGCCCTTGTCAGCGATTCTGATCTTGGCCTTGAAGTTCTCTTGTGCAAGTACGTCATCGTTCCTCGCTCGAGCACCAAAGATCTGCAGGAGAAACTCTCGACTGCATGGTGGCATCAGTGGCATCATGGTCAAATCGAGTACATTGATCCTTTTAGCAGATCCTAAGAATAGATGACTTGTAACATACGAGTACACTGTCCTTGCGTTTTCGTCGCACAAAAATAGTCTACTCGCGAATGTACAGAACCTAGTCTAACGCCGGGGGCCAACTTAGAACGGGTCCTGAG
>OLMU01002358.1:0-12952 GCA_900291995.1 Licmophora abbreviata | reverse complement strand
GCCACCAGATGGCCACGAATGGACAGGACATGGTGGTGAAATAGATACCAGCTGGCAAGCTCGTAGTCAGGTACCGGGAGGCCCTCCTCTCATTGAGATGCAAGATCGAAGTCACGCCGATCGGGTTGCCGGCCGAGAACGAAACTGGATTCAGCACTCTAGTTCTGGGATCGGTGGGCCGTCTACTATTGAAGGAGACGGAAGTGACTGGCCAGGACGGGACCGACACTGGAATGCACACGGAAGTCC
This sequence comes from Licmophora abbreviata, assembly GCA_900291995.1. Classification (NCBI taxonomy): domain Eukaryota; phylum Bacillariophyta; class Fragilariophyceae; order Licmophorales; family Licmophoraceae; genus Licmophora; species Licmophora abbreviata. The sequence goes on along the minus strand of OLMU01002358.1, from coordinate 12,703 downwards.
AGGAATGGGAGGTCCACCGATTATGGAAGGGGGGTCATCCAGACCGTGGGGCGATAGATCTCAAGGGCCGCCATCCCAGCATAGCGGTTCCGATCAACACATGTCTCCGCATCCCCACTCCCACTATGGTTCCACGGCTCCTGATGGACTCGACGAGATGGGTAGAAGCAAACGAGATTTCATAGGGGGTCCCGACAGACCAGATGCTGGATCTTTCCAAGGAGAACACCAGTTTCCTCCTGGAAACAAGAGAGGTAGACCTTGGATGGGGCCATCTCCTGGCCCCAGGCGCCCGAGACAACCATCGCTGTCCAGCATTCCTCCACAGAAGCAAGAGGGACCCTTTGGTCCGCCAGCTCACCATGACGAACCGTTCGGAGAAACGTCTTCATCTTTCTTTGGAGAACAGGCTCCATTTCACCTAAATGAGCGTGGAGGGCCTCATATACGTCCCCCTCGCGGACGGGGGCGCGGACGTGGCCGTGGTCGCGGACGTGGAGGACCTCCGTTGCATCAGTCCCACGGCGGTCGGTTCGACGAGTCCAATCATTTGCATCCTTACCCTCCTCGCGGCCTATCGCAGAATGATGTCAACCAGAATCACTTCCCGCCACACGAAGGCGGCCCTCCTGGCCCGTACGCGGAGCTGGGCAACAACAACCCGTACGACAACACACACGGACGGTATCCGCCCTCGGATATTGCCCCTCGCGGCCTGTATGGATCCTACAGTGAAGCTCCTACAGGGTCGTACGGTGAAGGGGAACCCGCATCAAGGTCATACAGCAGCAGCTACAGGGAACCGGAACCCGCACCAGACTCCTATGCCGCTCTCGCAGCCGAACGTTCTCCGTCATTTCAGGTCTATGGGGGGCAGTCTCCTGCTTTACCTCATCATGGTGCTCGCATGGACGACACCAGAGAGGATCGCTGGCAGATGAGGTCGTCCCCAAGCCGACCTGAAGAAAATGTTGCTCCTGTCGCCGTTGAGAAGCCGAAGACGCCACCTCCCCTGGAACCCCCGAAGACACCAACACCAGAGCCCTCGCCCTCTCCTCCTCCCTCGCCTGTCGGACCTCCATCTGGTGTCATGGTGGCACTGACGCGACTGGCAGATCTAGAGTCCCAACTGGAGTTCGCATATGCAAAACATCGACAGATTATGAGACAAAGAGAAATGCTTCGTGTTCAGACCGAGACACTACGAGACTTGCCCGTAGGCGTAGAGGCGTTCAAGGAAGATCTAGACAAAATCCTCGATGCCGAAATTGAAAAATATGACGAAGACGGAGAATTGGAAGCAGGAGAGATCCCGGACGAAGAGCCTCAACAGTAAAAATAGACACAGTTTGATTCTATTTCACGATTTACTTCTTGTTACGCACGACCACGACCACGCCTGGGTGCAGGGAATTGAAGTGGCACTGTGAGAACGGCACTTGCGCCGCTCTTTCCCTTCGACTCGACCGTGCATCCGGCTGTTCGCAACATAGCGCTTGCTTGCGAGAGCTCGATACGAGTATCGTCTGCGATTGGCTTAATATTTCCTGCCTTCATGGAACGCCCGTGCGCCATGAGATATAGCAAGAGTATATGAACTAGGCATTTGTCCTTGTGCTGTTTGGAACAAACAAAGCCCTCTTGTCCTCGATCATCGGTCATGGCAGTGGAAAAGAGATCGAGAAAGCGCGAGGATATCTCCGTGGGAAGTTTGAGGTATTGTGTGACTTCTTCAGATGAGCCTCGGAGAAACCTCTTTTCGCTCTGCTTCCGATGGAATGAAATCATGTGGTTCAACAAGATGGCACACTTGATTTGATACTTGACAGGGGCTTCCGATGGCATCGACTGCAACACTGTCACCACAGACGTGTGCCACGGCCCACCTCGACTAATCAATGCCGACGTCCAGTCGTCCTCGTTCCCATGCAGACAGGCATCCGTGACGCGACTGGCTTGTCCCCAGGCATCGTCGCCCGCCATGTCCCGCGCGCTATACACTAGGTGTCCTTCTTTCGCGTCGGGATCAAAGGCAGGTAGAAAGTGCTGCCGAGCCTCGGCGTAGGCCAGCTCAACTGCGTCCACTTTAGTTCCACTTCTGGCCTGTTCCAGAGCCTGTCTGTTGCTTTCGCTCGTTTGACTACGAAGAAACGCTTTCTTCATGGCGGCCCCCGATCCAATCACCGAGTCGGCATTGACCACATTGGCCGCTTGCGACTTCATCACCTTTTGTTTCTTGGCACTGCCAAAGTCTCCAAATAACGCTTGGCGTGTCTCTTGTGCTGTCGCTGGGGTAGATTCAAGGCTGGGAGCGTAGTTGGCAACGGACTGTTGCAAGGAAAACACCGTTCCTCGTTCCGCTGTGGGGTGCAGTGTCACCGTGTTGGAGGGTTTGTGGTAGAGACCCACGTAGATCTTAGTCCGGCGTCCATCGTAACCTCGTCCATTACTTTTGGCATGATAATGACAAGTTCCGTCTTGGCCAATGAGTTCTCGCCCCCGCTTGGCCTTGGGACGGAGTTTTCGCCACACAAACTTCGGATTCTGCTGGGACGAAGGAAGCCCGCTGGGAAATGAGACTACAATAGGATCTACGGACGGATCCGAGTCCTTGACTTGAATCTTGACTGTTCTGCGGTCGGCATTAGACATGACACGGAAGCGAACGAGGCTCAGTCGGACCCCGATTTCATTCACAACTTTGAGTGTCGGATGATGAATTTCAAATTGCGTATTGTGGTTGTGGTTGTGGTTGTGGTTGCGAAGGTCGGTCAATGTGGGTTGTGGGCAGAAAGACGAGCGAGATTTCGAATTTGAAATTTGGATGGCAGAGAAGCGATGGAGCAGGAGGACAGACCTTATATTCTCTGTACTGCGTATGACGTCATGATCGATGTGAAGAAAGACCATTGCACACTGCAAGCACAACCCGCCCCCCGCCGGTGATGGATTTTTTGTGAATGGTGAATTCCGACCAACGCTTGATGCGGTGATTGATATGCTTCATCAATGAACAGCTTGAGGTTGCTCAAGAATTGATCCATGCTGCCACCACTCGTTGATTCGACATAGAGATGCTTCTCAACAAATATCGATGCCGTATTCACAGCGGAATGCAGGTGATGTGTCGAAGAGTCACTCCGATTTCCCGAAGTCAGCGAAATCCCATGTTCTCGCCTCGTTCCAGCTCTGTCCTGCCAGTGCAGCGACACGTCGCTTCTCAGCCCCATCCTTCTTCTACGACGTTGGTTACTCTCAAGTCTTTCGTGATTGGCTCCTTCGCCGGCTTACTGGGTTCCCTGGCAGGAATGGGCGGTGGTTTTGTCATGATTCCACTCATGACATCGTCTTTGCTCAAATTGACGCAGCATCAAGCGCACGGCACGTCCTTGTTTGCAGTTGCTGCCACGGGAGTGGCGGGAGCCTGGGGCTATGCGCCCGTAGTCCAGCTGGAGGCTGCTGCGGCAATCGCTGCTTGTGGTATGGTCACGGCGCGTCTGGGAGCGGCCACAACTACCACCCTGTCGGCGACCAACTTGAAGAAGGCATTGGGCGTGTTCATGCTGTGCGTGGCTCCATTAGTTCCGGCCAAGGCCTACTTGAATGAAATTGCGGAGCGAGCGACAGAGAAAGAGATCAAGGGGGACGGAGGTGCGAGCAGTAGCAGCGGAGATCAGAGCGAGAGGTGGCGGCGTCTCATGATACCATGTTGCATAGGTCTGGGCTCTGGGTTCTTGGCCGGGTACGTCTTGTACAGGGATTGAGTTGAAAGGAAAAGAGAAAGCTCACAGAGATCTTTTCGTTCTCGTCCTACTCGTTTTTAGTCTGTTTGGAGTTGGCGGCGGTGCCATTGTAGTTCCAGCTTTGACACTGGGAACGGACATGACTCACTACGAGGCGTTGGGAACGAGTCTATGTGCCATGACTCCTCCTGCCATGGTCGGAACGTTGACGCATTATAACAAAGGGAATGTCTGCTTACGAGTTGCCCCGGCCTTGGCGCTGGGGTCCTTTGTCGGTGCCTATTTGGGCGGCAAGTATGTGGGTATGCATACGGACGAGAAGACATTGAGATACGGATTCGCTGGACTGATGACTGTGCTGGGGTTGAAGACTTTGATCAAGTAGCGAACAGAAGTGTTCTATTGCTGCAGCGATGGCAGCTCCTCTTTCTCTCTCTCTGTTGTGGTAGAAGCGAGATGTTGGCACCATTCTTTTTCATCAGTTTTGCTTGAGTGCCTGTACTTCTAGTAAGCACCAGGTAGCGGCAAGATACTTAAGGAAAAGACAGAATCCAGAACATACTTACTTAACGATAGTCGTATTGTGGTACCATAAACAATACAAAAGTACGTATATATATTTATGCATTGTTTTGGAAACACCAATAGTACAAAACACGTACAGTACATAGAGAAAGCTCACCCACTCATGACATCAGGCAGCGCAACGCTTGACTCGACTCCACTCTTTCGTATACGTATCATATTTAGCGGTGCGAGCAGTACCGGTAACGAGCCACAGAAGGACCTAAGATCCTCTCATTTTCTTTGTTTGAATCCCCTGGTAGCTCCTTTTGGTGTGGATTGAGCTTCTGGGTGACAGTGGCTCACGGGAAAGCGTAAAAGAAAGACAGAGTCGCGTCCACGGTCGACCACACACCGATCCTGCACAGCAGCGCGATCTTTCCTCTCCTGCTACGTAGGAATGATACTGAGTCCTACGGCTGTGCTGGAACGAAACAAAAGATATCCACAGCTGTGCTTGGGCCGAACTCCAGCTTCGATTCTACCATTCCATAAATCATGAAGAAGGGACTCAAGGGCATCCTCAACAGAAAGAAAATGAAGAGTGGGGGCTCGACGACACCTCCGCGGCGGCGGCAGCCGACGGAGGATGGTCCGGCTGACAGCCGGTCGGCGGACACTATGAGAGAGTCGGCTTCGTCGGAACTCGCGGAAGCCATGCAGCGGCAGTGCACCAGTCCCGAAAAGGAGCCGGCTCCTACCAACAGCGTTGCTACACCGCAGAATGCAAGCCTGCCCGCAGCAGCAGACAAGGATCTATCGCAGAGCAAGGGGTCGGAAGAGCAATCATTGGCAGGCCCCCGGTTGACGGATGAGTCAACAGCAGAGAAGGACAAACAGGCTTGGACAGCGCCGCACGCACGGTGGGCTGATCATGCCAGGGGCTCCAGCTCAACGTCGATCAGTTCCAATGTGTCCGATGCTATCCGTGAGGATCCGGCGGTGGCCATGTCATACGAGGCGATTCCAGTCATTGAACAGATCAAACTTCCACGAGGTGGCCTGAGTATGGAGACACAGGCCGTTGGTATGATCCAGTTTGGTATTCCGCCTGAGACTATCAAGGACAGCATGCGACTGGGTCTCCCTGTGCCTTCTGTATACATTGTGCCAGTGGAACGATTCTGCAGGGAAATGGGACCAGCTTTGGGCGTTAACCTTGCGGAATTCGAGTTTCCTGCCTACTTCAACTTCTTTGTAAATAAGAAGCAATGCACCTTGATTGTCGACTCGGATGACGCAGAACGCAACATCCGTCGAGTCTTTAGCGAAACTCTGCTCGGACCTGCCCAGTTTCGGAGAGAAGAGAATCCAATTGCATACGATCCAGAAGATTTCGCAGCTGACTTTCCCCGAGACGCAATACCAAACTTTCAAAAAGAATTGAAGCATTTTCGAATCATGCCGGATGGCAAAGAGCTTGTTCTGGAGACGCTGTTGAGGTTTTGCCATTTTGCGACTCCAGGAACGAGCAGTGTTCACGAAAATTTGGGAGTACCACCGCCCTTGTCTCGCAATGTCACGGCAGCGTCGACTCCCACTGGATCTACTGAATTTGGTATTGAGACAGACGGTGCCGATCTTGATCTCAGTGAGGGTGTCGAACTTCCCGAAAACTTGGAAGCTATAGAGAAGAAGGAAGCGCAGGCAGATTGGACGTACTCACAGGCTCGATGGAACGGTAAGTGAATGCTTGAACGTGAACACACGTGGTTGCGACGAGATCGCTTATTGATGTCTTGCTGTTCCTGAATGTATAGGTGACGTTGCCACCGTGTACCCTCCAAAGGCCACCGATGAGGATATTGAAGCACGGAGAGTTAAGCGTGTGGAAATCTTCAAAATGCCAGGTGGGACAGAGTACATTATACATGATGTAGACGAGAACAACCAAATCGTTGGGAAAGCCCGGTTTGCTGGCCATGTGAAGGTTGCAGAGACAATGGCAGTGGATGGATTCGGAGGTGTCTCAATCATTGATGATACAAAAGAATTCTCGAAGGTTCACGGCGATGACCGTGGTGGTAGCGGCGAGGAGTCTGTTGGATCTGAAGTATTGGAATCTATCGAGAAGCCTTTGGCGCCTCCTACATTCCACCCTCCTTCCTTCGGAGTCACTGTTCTCGGAAACTCGCATGGTTTCGACAAAAGTGGATCTGTCTCAGGATACGTCTTGTGGATCAATGGGCGAGGTGTTATGATTGACCCGCCTCCTTACTCTTCGGCTACCTTGGAAAGAGAAGGGATACGCCCGCGGACGATTGTGGGAATAATTCTTACCCACTGCCACGCAGACCATGATGCAGGAGCATTCCAAAAGGTTCTTACGGGCTCGCAGGTTGCTGTGATAACAACGCCGACTATTTACAAGAGTTTCATTCGAAAGTATGCAGCGCTTTCGGCTTTGAGCCCTGCCCTTCTTCGACACAGCCACCGTCATAGACCAGCGATCATTGGACAACCGCTGCGGTTCCAGGGCGCAACTTTCCATTTCACTTACTCGCTTCATACAATTCCTTGTATCGGCTTTCGTGTTGCCTGGCGGGGGCGTTCAATGGTCTTCACAGGCGATCACTTTAACAGCCCGCCTGCAATCGACAAACTGGAGGACCAGGTTCGTGCGCAGGACCGGTTCTCTGGAGTAACGATATGCAGGTCATGTCTGACGGTCCTCTCATCCTCGCTCGTGTTGCAAATATTTCTACTTTCCAGGGTGTGCTGACGAAAGCCAGAGCTGATGATCTGCGAAATCTGCCGCTCCAGGAAACAGATCTTCTTCTTCATGAGGCAGGAGCCCCTCCAATCCATACACCTTTGGATGTTCTCATGAAATTGCCCCTGCGCGTGAGGAAACGTCTTTACGTTGTGCATACGTCAACTTTACCTCCAGATTGTGAGCTTCGAGTAGCTCCCACGGGCACCGCAGGAACCATAAGGCTTGACGAGCTGGAGAAGACCCTATCATCTGCGGCTGAGTCGAGAAGTAGAGCATTCAAACAGATGAAAAGGCATTCTGACGAATCAGTCTCAATTTCATTAGATGACGATGGAACGTTTTCCTCTTCATGGGGTTCGAGTCGAGACGAGTACGGATCAATAACGGATGATTCGGAAGTCGACGATCTCCCTGCAGACCCCCGTCTTATGGCCACCTCCTTTGCAAACCTTGCTTTGAATCCTAGTCCCAACGTCTCAAGGGCAACGAGAAAGATGAATTCAGGCGAGGCTCAGCAGCTGCCTCCCCTTGTTTCCTTACGACCGGCTTCTAGCACCGATGCTTGGTTCATTCTGAATCTCCTGAGTGCTGTTCCTTTTCTATCAAGGTGAGTCGTAGCATGACGTCTCAGGTCAATTGCTCTGTACCTTTGTTGCTTAACAAGCTCGCATAATCTTTTTCGTATCAGCCTATCTTATGCCTCCACGATGGAAGTTCTCGAGTCCGCGAGAGTGGATGCGTTCTGTCAGGACGATGTGGTCGTGCCTCGTGGCAGACGGAATTCTGTACTCTGTGTTATTTGGGAGGGAACTTGTGTAGAGCGCCACCGTGACTTGTCCAGACCGGGGCATCGCAGACATTCTACTCAGCTTCTTCCCGTTCGGGAAGAGAGCAGCGGAACCAATGCATCCGTGTGGTATGCGGGCGACTGGACAGGGCCGATCGCGTTGCAGCCAGACCGCCACCTCAGCGGTGCAAGTGATCTGAGCGAATCTCATGACATTGTTGCGATGTCGTCAGAGGGGGTCAAGGTATGAGGGGACGACAAACGAGCACTAGAGTTTGCTGATGCTGTATGAACTGAACACTTTTCTTTGTTGTTCTTGTAGGTGATTACGATCGAGTTCCCGAGTCTTGATGCTATCCTGAACAGTGGCTCTCCACTGTATCAAAAATACCTGAACCGTAGAGCGATGCAGGAACGTGTCGCTGCTGAAACGCCAGAAGTCGAGGCGGAAAAGTCTACTGCGACTGAACTTCTTCTCAATGAGGCCCAGAGAAATATGAATGTTCTGGAACTGCTTGACTGCAATTCGGCGCTTCGTAAGCTTACGGCGGTCCAGAAGCGGCACCTGGAGAGTCTTGCGGAGGGACCCATCAGTTATCAACCTGGAGAGAGGATGTGGCGATCTGGGGCGCTTGTTGACAGGGCCTTCGTTGTCGTATCCGGAACTGCATCGTTCTTGCCAAAACGCCGGAACGCAGGGTCAGCTGGGGTGCCTCCCGGGTCGGTGAGTCAACTGGATTTTTGTGATTTGTCACTGATGTGTTCTGTCCAGCTAACACAATGCGCTCCATCGTTGTTGAAGCAGCGAGCTTTCGTGATCTCGGATTTTGCAAGGGATAGACGAGGCACCTTCTCTGTCGGAGAATCGATGCGTGAGGATGCAATGACTGCTGTTAGGGAGCTGGTAAGGTTCATCGCAGAGTGCCTGTGCCAATTTATACTCTATATCTGCTCACCTGCTATCTGTCGTTACGTCCTGCCGTGATATAGAACGAGTCGGGCAAACAGCGCAAGGACCTGAATTCAGAGGAAGGGCTGTCGGCTGAAGACGAGACTAGTCAAGCCAAGCAGTTACAACTCGACTCCGTGTTTAAGAGCTCAGCGGCAAAATCTTCTGGCTTATCAGCTTCCTTGGTTGACAACGATTTCACTCGGTTGAGTCGCGGTCTGCAGCAACGAGCGGATTTCTTGCAGCAGCATTCACAGTCGGGCAACTACACCGACAGTGAATCGGACGACGACAACCATGAACAAATTACGGAACTGGCGTGCCAGCTTCCCGTCCATGACCCGGATATTGCGTCCAACGTGGACACGGAGAGAAGGGCGTCCCTCATGAGACGACGGTCCTCTCGTGCTCGTTTTGCCAACAAAGTTCTTGGGCGCTTGTATAGTCGTCGCGCCTTCACATCTGGATTCGTGTTTAGTCGCGGCCATTTTTTGGGTGACGTTTCGAAAATGGTGGCAGGGCTGCTGGCTTCCAAAACGGATTCCGACATGACAGACGATCCAAACGACACTCCCAAGTACGGGTTCGGAGATTCAGACATTATTTCAGATATGACGATTCTCGAAGAGAGCCAGGCTGAACTCACGGTTCATACTTCAACTTTGACGGCCGGAAAGGACGGGTGTGTGGTGTTGGTATTCTCCAAGGCGAACCTCATTCCCTTCTTGGATGAGTATCCCGGTCTCTTGATGAGTCTGCTGGGTACACAGGTTGTCGTTTGAGTGATGCTCTAGCTAGTAGAAGGATAAGTTTACACAGCTATCAAGCTTGGTGTCGGTGACGAGTACAATCGTGGTCTATCTCGTAGTAGCAGCGTCAACCTTCTCCCTAGAAACTTTGTCCTGGTTTGCTTCTTCTGGCTCCACCATTGAAATATTGAGTTGCACACGCGACGAGGGAACCACTGTCAGTTTCTGCCGTTTCAGGTCTTCGACACGATCAGGCCACACACCCACAAAGCTGTTGTCGCTGTCCTTCATGAGGGTCGGGATCTGCAAGACTTGACTTGCCTGCATGATGATGCTCGAGTACAAGTCCTCCTTCTCGCTCATGGTCCTGCACTTCTCTAGAAGCGACTGCTCGATGGAATTGTCGTTCTGGTTCTTGGCCGAGATGAGCCTGTACAAGCCTTGATCCGTCACTCCTAGGTCATCCTCCTCTTCGCTGAGAAGTTTTGATCGCGAAAAATTGGTTGTCCGAGTCGTCATCATACTTTCATCGATACCCTCTTCAGCTTGATCCATACTTGTCAGTTCGACCAGGGGCATCGTGCGTCTTTTCCGATGGCGCCGAGTGGCAATGTCTTCCGCAGGCGGTTGCAGTAAGGAGTCCTCCGTCTGGTCTCGCAGTCTAGGAGAGGTAAGCTCTTTGTCGACCTCACGCTCCAAGGGTCCCACATCGTTGAGAAACTGGATCAAGTCCTATGAAGACCAACCAGGTGTGATTGCGTGGTAGTACCAACCAGGAAGGCGATAGTGAGTATGCTTTTTCGAGAATCTTCGGCACAGTACACGTCGTACTCACTTTAGGCATTTCCACATCGGCACTCTTTTGCTGCTTTTCCAGAAAAGCTTCTTGTTCAATTTCTTTTCTTGGCTGCAGTCTACCCATGCCCCGTTGAAATCCTGTCGAGTCGGCAAAGGGGATGCCTGCCTGTTCCCGCTGCTTGATTTGCTGCAGAGCGTCCTTCTCCATCGCATGTCGATGTTTTTCCATACCTTTCTCCAGTCCACCAAGGACTCGGCGTGAGAACCTTTGACCCATAGTTGCGCTTTTGCAGTGCTCGGCAGGAGAGGAACGAGTATAGTCTATGCGTTCAGCGAAGCGAAGGCAGGATCCCCGTCATTCGGCATGCGGCGTAGTCTGTGTCATGTCATTCTATTATGACACGCGGTTTCGTACCTCCGTCCCGCCGTCGTACGTTCATGTTCGTGCTTGTGTCTGTGTGGCATCGTGTTTTATCTTAGTTCGTGGTGGTGACCGTTTCAGATTCCAAGGCATGCATACACACATATGTCTGCGCCGTGTCAACCGCCAGTTTCAAACGCGCGGCACGAGGCATCAACGGCGATATACTGGCCGGTATGACGGAACGCTCTTCAAGTCACCGGCGGTTTGTTGCAGTAAATCAATGATCACTGATCGCTTCTTGAAATCTACCCTAGAGCTCTGATCCAGTAGACTATCGCTTTCGTGACTGGTTTGAACGCTGAAATCCAACCATGACATCGGAATCGTCCACCGAATTGTCTCAGCAGGAGGATCTTCCCATGGTCCTGCAAGACTTGCGACGCTTTCTAAGTGGACCATCGCGTGGTGGTCTGGATGACAAGTCTGCCATCGCCATGCCCGTTGCTGGTATTCAGGCGCTACTGGGTGTCGTTCAACGCAGTCGTGCCGAAACCATGATGGGACTTCAGGATGAACTGAAACAAGCGGCCGAACTCATGCTGGAGTATGCAAGGAAGCACTTGTCGCGATCGCACATTGCCTTGGCGAGTGGCTGTGAGCTCTTCTTAAAGTACATTACGAGGACCTTTTTGGAGATTCCTGATTTTGAAGGCTGTCGACAGCAAGTCTTGGAGAGGGGAGCTCGATTTGCCGATATATCGTTGGCAGCTCGTGATCGGATAGCTACCCTCGGACATGCGTTCGTCAGAGATGGGAGTGTCGTGCTGTTGCACGGATGGAGTCGCGTCGTGGCCGCCTTGCTTTTAAAGGCAGCAGAAACGACGCACTTTGATGTCGTCTGCCTCGAAGGACGACCCGATGCCGCTGGGGTAAAAGCCGCCCAAGTCTACGCGAAGGCTGGAATACCCACAAAGGTCGTTTTGGATTCTGCCATGGCTTATATTATGGAGTCAGTCGATATTGTCTTGGTAGGAGCAGAAGGAGTGGTGGAGAACGGAGGTGTAGTCAACAAAATGGGGACGTACGCGCTTGCAATGTGTGCCAAGGAATGTGGCAAGCCCTTCTATGTAGCAGCGGAGAGCTACAAGTTTGCTCGGCTATATCCACTGCATCAACATGATCTGCCCACCATGGAAGGACGTCAACAATTGCATTTCGTTGATACCGCCAGTTGGCAGGCAACTGGGGGCTCATTAGACACGAAGGATTCCGTAAAGGAAGAAACGAACAGTAAAGTTCCAGGTGTCGTTTCGTTACCACCCAGCGTGCAGATTGAGAATCCATCATGTGACTACACGCCGGCCACGTTCATCACGCTCCTCTTCACGGACTTGGGCGTCTTGACACCCAGTGCCGTTTCCGATGAGCTCATTCGGCTCTATCAGTAGTGTGAACTGACCTAAGCTGATATTTACGTATATAGATGTTTATAAGATCCAATGACTTTTTCCCTTATCGGTTACTTCTTCGACTGGCACTCGTGCGGCGCAATCGTCCCCTTAGACAGGCAAATGAATAAAAACATCTAAACATGCAAAACTTCAGTGGCCGTTGCATTATGCTTCGCGTGACCTCTTGGATCGGCGTTCGCCACGACGCCTTTGTTCTTCCTGAGGCGGCGACACTTGATTCTGTGGCAGATCTCTAGGGGGAGACTTAGTCATAAATTGTGGTTGAGGCGGTGGTGGAGCACCGCCGTATTGCCGGGGGAATTCTCGGCCACCATGTCCAGACTCAGACTCAGACTCCCCATTGCGCTTCGACCCCTCCCTGGGTGTCCCTACAGACACCTCCGCCGGAGCCGGCCCACGGCCTGTCCCTCCAGGCGACTCAACCGGATGCCTAGGAGGATAATAATCGTGAGGAGCGTATGGAAGGTGGGGAGGTGGTGGACCATACTGGTGCGGTGGGTACGGTGGATAAGGTGAGCCCTGCTGGCCTGGAAGAGCGGCGCCGTGCGGTGGCCCAGGCGG
>OLMU01002349.1:0-13120 GCA_900291995.1 Licmophora abbreviata | reverse complement strand
CAGCTATTGGAATGATGGGTAGTCTCGCAATCGCTGTGAATAGTCTCACAGGACCCGCCATGGTCAACCTTCCCGCCACCTTTCAGCGCTCAGGAATCATACCTACGACAGTGGCTGTGTTATTTGTATGTATGCTTTCCTCCCTTTGCTCACTTCACATGGCGGATGTCATTTCAAAAGTACCGGGCAATCGAAATTTCGTCCACGAAGTGGAATTCAGCGAAGCCTTCAAGATCTTCTGGGGATACAAGTGGTTTGTTGTGACGCAGGCTATCTTCTTTTGTTGTGTTACATGTCTCAACATAAGGTGTGATTGACGCTACCGTAAGAACTATGAAATCCTTCGCTCGTACTGTCATCGTCCTCTCATCGATGTTGCTTGTCTCTGCTCACTCACTCCATGCAGTTCCATTGTCGACACTGCTCAAGTCGTAGACACGTTCATGGGCCACTGGTCGCCGACTGGATCGGTAGCATTATCCTTTCACAACGGAACTGCTCGTTTCGTCAGCTGGAGTCCGCGGATTTGTGCCGACGAGGTACTGCTGAGCGGAGAATGTCTACCCTTTGTCAATCATCGCGACGGTTTGCTCTTGACAATGGGGTACATGGTGATTGTGGCTATTTTCCTTCCCATGGCGCTGATGGATCTCAAAGAAAATGCCGCGTGGCAAATATTGGGATTTATGGTGCTGTTGTTCAATAGTGTGCAGTTTGTCATTGAGTTCTTCGTGCATGGTATCGACACAGGCAACTTGAGTTTGTGGGGCGAGAGCTGGAACGACTTGTTTGGTGTTGTGCTCTTCAATTTCGCGTTGGTGATTGCCATTCCAGCGTGGCTGTACGAGAAGAAGCCATCAGTGGATGTTCCAACGGGTAAGCGCTGGCTAGACATACTGGCCCGTGGGTATTCTGCGCTTCAAGCATACCATTTCACCGATATCGTTTGTGGTTGCAGTCGTCTACTCTTCGTCAGGTTTGTCTGCATTCCTTTACATTCTGATTGGGTCTTTAGGGGCACTTTCTATCTCGAACGTATCCGATAACATGTTGGAGTCAATGATGTCGGGGGTCTTTGGGGCAACTATGCAGCTTGGGGCGTCCACCTTTGCTTTCATGATAATAGGCCTGGGCATACCGCTTTTCAGTGTGCTCACTCGAATGTCGCTGGAGGGCAGCGGGCTCTGCTCTCATCGGGTCGGCAACGTTCTCTCTGTCTACTTGCCGTTTTCGTTATCATGGACTCTCTATCAGGGGGAATCAGTCACCACTTTGCTAGCATGGGGCGGGGTTCTGTTTACCAGTGCGGTGGCGTTCGTGTTCCCCCTCGTTCTTGCGTTGCACACGCTTGTTCAGTTTGATCAGGAGGGTTCCATTTCGATGTACAGAGAGATAATCACGACCAGAAAAGAGAAAACAATCGCACTGAAAATTTTGGTTGCATTGGCGACTTCTTCAGTTGCTGCAGCAATACTGGGAATAGTATTTTCTGGTGATCCATAGCTACTCTCGAATGACGACCCAGTGGGAGAGCCGTGGCACGAAAAAGCACTGAATAAATTGACCTGATATCTTATCAAATAAAAGGAAACGAAGGGACACTGTCATGTGAATGGGGGTATTTCTGTAGCCCATCCCTCTCTTTCTGGTAGCGTCTTGTAGACTTCTTGCAGTCTGGCTGTGATCTCTCCCCTCTCACCCGCACCAATGACTCTCCCATCGATCATCTTCACTGGAGTTAACTCACCCATGGTCCCAGTTGTGAAGACTTCGTCTGCTGCATGGAATTCCGCAAGAGACACTCGGCGAATATCGCACGGAATGCCCAACTCGAGTGCCAGCTGAATCACAGTTTCGCGCGTGATGCCTGGAAGACAGTGGTCGCCGTGGGGAGTCAACAGGATACCATTGTCGACCATGAAGATATTTGTTGCGTTGGTCTCGCTGACGAAGCCATCTAGGTCCAGCATGATCGCATCCTCTGCACCACAGAGATTTGCCTGAATCTTTGGGAGGATGTTGTTTATCATGTTGTTGTGATGGATCTTGGAATCGACTGTTGAAGGAGAGTTTCGTCTTGTGGACGCCGTGATCAACGTAATGCCTTTCGTGTTGTCGTACGTTGTAGCTCCCTCTGTCGGTTTCCACTCCGGCAGAATAATCAGTGTGGTTCCGTAAACGTTGAACACGGGATTCATGGATGATGTGCACTTTTCTCCTCGTGTCAGCGTGAGACGCATGTGGGCGCCATCTCGCATTCCGTTGGCAGCTAGGGTGCGAAAGATAGCCTCCATCACTTCTTCCTTTGTATGGACATTGTCATATCCCAATGCCTTGGCCGACTTGAAAAGACGACGTAGATGCCTCTCCAGAGAAAGGACCTTGCCTCGGTACACACGAAGGCCCTCCCACGCCCCGTCTCCGCCTTGGACAGACGAGTCCCAAGGACTGACGCCAGCCATGTCACGAGGCAGGAGACGCCCCCGACCCGGGGCGCCAATCCAAACTAGCAAGTTAGCGTTTCGCGGATCCTCGTAGATTTTCTCTAGAGGAGGGCCTCGTCTCTCCGTGCCGCGAGTCAGCCCCTTCAAGAAGTCATAGGCTGGCAAAGAGGCTTTGAGCGCAGGGATCAAGCTCGGATCTAGAGTTCGGTATTCGCTTGCGCTGTAAGATGATAGATACGAAGAAGCGTTCCGGTGCCACCCATCTGACTTGTGCACATTCTCATACCACCACTTGGCCCATGGTCCGTCACATTCGTGGGGTCCGCTCTTCCATTGCAGCATCGACTCTTTGTAGTCAATCCCCAAGTCACTACAGAGTACTGAGAGAGTCACTTCTGGATCTGCAACAAGTTCATCTGAGTCAAGCAGAACAACAGGTGGACCACGATCGGACGCCGCTCTGCTGTTGAGCGTCGAATAGATTGAAAGCAATGGGACGATTCCAACTTCATCGGGGGAAGGACTATTTCCGTGTACGTCCCCTGAGCCGTACCACGAGGAAAGAACCGAGACCGGATCCCGAATCAAGAGCACATGACGATGCACCAATTCGACGTCTTCAGGTACCTCGATTGTTGGATCTCGCTCAAGATTGTACAAGAAACTGTGCTTGGCCATGTGCTTCAGAAAAATGACCCCTCCGTGTGACAGAGTCGATGCAGCCTGCTGGATACGCTGTACCAAGGACAAAGTCTCTCGCTTCCAGCGCGAGGCGTTACTTTCATCTCCTGGTGGGGCCTCTCCTTGGATCATGGCTTGGGTATAGGGACGAGCAACGGCATCTCCTTTCTGAATGAGCCAGTCTCGATAGAGCGGTTCGTCGACTGCGACGCAAGCGGCTCCTTGCGCTTCAAAAGAATACAACAGAGCTGTAGATCGGGACCTGGGTGCCGACCAGCAGTGAACGACTGTGATGGTTTTCATAGTTTTCTGTTGAAGAGAGCGAAGAGTCCGTCGTTTTCCGGGGGGTCATTGCGGTGTGTAACGCAATTATCGTACTATTCTGCGCCATGGTCACCTCGTACTCTCGGCTTTTTCGATCGTGAACAGACACAGAGTCACACGTTTGAACTTCAGTTGATGACGTGGAGCGCTGGATCCGAATCACTCACTGCCAAACTGTCTCACAAGCAGAATATTCTTAGTAGCGAGCTCGTGACGAAGCTAGCTTTTCAAAGTTTACGTAGAAATTAACGTAGAGGTGGGTCATACGGCTTGCGAGGTCGATGTTTCCACTCTTTTTCCCTCGAGAATGTGGCGCAGTTTCTCACAAATTCAAAATCGTCAGAAACGCACGCAGGTGAGCACTCGGCTTGTCACTCCCCATCATTGTCGTAGGATGCGCTTTTCGTGCCTTCTTCTCTCGTATTCTTGTGTGGTTTTCTCATCTGAATCTCCGTCTCCGAGTGGTTTCGAGGGAAAACTTTGAGATTGTGGTCAGCGAGGTGACTTGACGATATCTTCCATGCCCTTTCTCGTTTCTGGTCATATTGAAGCTGAGTCGAGCCTTGCTACCAGTACGCCCACTCATGGTAGTAGGCAAGGCTGTGATGATAGGGGAGCCTGTTCTTTCTGATTGGTCCCATGGTCGGCGTACCGGTAGGTTACCTGGGTCTTTTCCTTGTGTTCAGTTCACGCTCATGACCATTCCTACCAGTATGACATACGCTCGACTCAATGGCGAGCGACAGGCAATCCTGGATCGTTGATTTACTCCCATCAACAGCGAGTTTTCGCCTCGTGTATTCGTGTGAAGCGTCTACCAGCTTGCCTTTCGAATCCATACCTGGCTCGAGCCTTGTTTGTTTCTTCCTCGGATAGCGGCAGACCTCCGACCACCATGTTTCAGAATTCTTTTTTCTTCGCCTTCGTGCGCTCGTATGGATGCGTCACATCTCCAAGCCAGCCAGCCCCATCTCAGGGAGCATGACAGCTAAAGTTTTCGATTGTGTGACTTTTTCTTTTTTTTGGCGCGCCAAAATCAAACTTGAAATTGACGTCATTCTGTTCCAAACGTTTTCCAGGCGCACGCATAAAAAGTCAACCGCTCCTCTCACGGCAGTCATGAAGTTCGGACGTACTCTTCGCGAAAACACACTCAAGGAGTGGCGTTTCTACGCTGTCGACTACAAGGCGATGAAAAAGGCTCTCAAGGCAAACGATGGCATCCCTGATGACACTGAGTTCTTTCGCATCTACGAGGACTCTCAGGTCAAGCTGGCCAAGTTCTACCTAGATAAGGAAAGCTGGGCCTTGGAGTACATGAAGACTCTTGAGCAGCGAGTCGAGGACCTACGTGCCTCGGCCACATCTCCTTCGTCTCCATCCCTCTATTCATCCTTGTCGAGCTCGGAGTCTTCTTTGACCTCCGACGACGAGATGCCGGCTGGAAAGCTTGACATGGATCTCGCGTCTATCAATTCTCCAACGAGCGCTCTGGACTACAGGTTGCAGCAGGGCCTCGTTCACTTGGAGAAGGGTCAGAAGGAGAAAAACAGCGAGTGGCTGAAGGAAGAATATCGACGAACTGGTCAATCGAAGCACTTCCAGGCGTTCATTTACGCGAAGAAATCCCTCTGCACCTTCGCTCGCGAGCTGAACCTTCTCTTGGAGTTCCTCAGCCTCAATCAGACTGCCTTCTCCAAGATCTTGAAGAAATTCGACAAGCGCACAGGATCCTCTGTTCGCGAAGAAAAGCTCAGGGCTTTGTTTGAAACTCACGAATTCCTCCATCGAACCGTCCTCTCCGAGCTACAGGCTTCCGTGAAGAGCCTCCTTGCCGAGGTGGACTCGTTCAAGCCCCGCCTCCCGGATGGCTGGGAAAAGCGCAAGGTATACACTATTGGTTGCTTTGATCTCTTTCACCGTGGTCACCAGAACGTTCTACTTTCCCTCCGCGAGTTTGGCTACTACATTGTAGCAGGAATACACGACGACGAGAGCTACTTCAAACTGAAACAGAAATACACAATTGACAACCTCGAAACTCGCATGGCAAATGTGAAACCATACGTGGATCAGATCTACGTAATTCCTTCCACAGATCCTCTGCTTTACATCAAGAGCATGGTATCGGAGCAAGACATTGAGACCGGGGCGTGCTGCTATGCCCGTGGTGACGATATGTTGAACTTCCCAGCACGCCCGTGGGTCGAGAGCGTCATGCCAGTCCACTTTGTTCCGCGGACGGAAGCTTGCAGTTCCACTTTGATTCGTACTATTTACCACGCCGAAGACAACGAGGTTCGAGCAAAGGCCGCGTTCGCGAAGACACGCTATGACGGAAAGCCTATCGACGAAGACGGTAACGTCTTGAAGGTCTCCAAGAGCAGCACGCCTCCTGTACCACGCGATATCAAGATTTGAATGGTGAAAGTGTTCAGTCTTTTTGCCCTCTTGCTTCCTGTGTACCCTTGCTTTGCAAATCGCCGAGCCTATTTCTGTGAAGCAGGAACATTCGTTCGCATTCTCTACGTTGCTAGCTAGGTGCACAACCATTGTTCGTGCTTATCATAGTAGTTTTGACACGTTTCTGCTCTGGCTAAAGATGGTTATAGATTATACCCGCTTGCAGTAGAATGAATTCTTTCTCGAGTGGGTTCAACCCAGGAAAGGACATTCTTGCTTTCGACTGCCAGAATCAATGTTCATGGATTTCTTGAAGTCAACGCCGTACCTCGACACTCAGAAACAGAAGTACATATGTCTCCGACATGAGCGAGAATCGAATCACGCGCGACAGGAGGGGTGTGAGAGCCAAGGTGATTCTTACATGGTACCAGTATTCACTGGAGCCGGAGGTGGCATACCATCGAGCTGGCCATGTTGCTGTTCTGCCATCGCAGCATTTACAGCTGTCACGGCAGGCTCGTCCATCGCAGCCGCATGCGCGTGGACCTCCATGGCGTCGACTGTCGTAGTGTCTCCTCCATAGAAGAGGTTCATCTGTACGGGCTTGTCTTGCTCTTCGTTCTCTTCCCAGACATGTTCGAGTTCCTTCCAGTTGACATCCGGCTGCTGCTCGGCAATGACACAAGGCGCAATGGAACGAAATTTGTAAGAGGCTCAGTCCGACAAAGGATAATGAGCCTACACCCAATACTCACCTCCTCTTTGGCACGAGCACGCCATCCTTCAAGCTCTTCCACGAGCTGCTGCTGTACTTCCTCCTCGTGGCGCTTCTTGTCGTGGGCGTCCTGGAGCAAGTGAATGGCCTCATCCTGGCCTTGGCAAGGAGGAGCCATTCCCGCCGTCTCGAGAGAGATCAAGCGCTTCCAGCGAGCCTCTTCGAGACTGCTCAAAATATTTTCCAGGTCGTTCTGGGCGTTGTGCATGTGCTGGAGAAAGACTTTCTTCTCGTTACTCTGTTTCTGCTTGAGGATGTCGAGGTGCTTCTGCGACTCTTGGAGCTCGTGGTGTTCGTTGGTAGCAGTCGTTTCAAGACGGCCCTTCTCCTGAAGAAGAAGCTGCTTCTTCTTGCTCTCGACCCCAAGAGTGGCATGAGCCTGGCGAATGTCGGTAGTGAGGGTCGTCTGAGCCTGCTTGAGCTCAACAATGATCGTTTCGGTGCGAGTGCGTTCGCGGTCAGCTGCATCGAGCTGCGTCTTGAGGTGGTCACGATCGCGTGTGAGCGTGGCAAACTGCTGCTGAACTGACAGAGTCTGAACCACAGTACGAGAAGGAGGGGCAAGGGATGCCATGGTGCAAGTTGAAAGTGAGACTGCTGTTGCGGGGTGAGAGATTCAGAACAAAGAGACAATCTTGCGGTCGCATGTCATGGAGTGAACAGAACGAGGCGACGAGGCGACACTGCGGGCGTCGGCGGCAGTCACGAAGTTGGAGGCAAAAACCGACCTCCGGGTTCTTATGTTTTAGAAAAGAGTTCTGAACAAACGCGCTGTAGGCTATGGTTTCTGCGATGCAGCATGATAATTTTGCCGTACCAGGTATCATCGTCTAACTCTACTTTCGACCGCCCGTGAAGGCCATCTAAAAGGAAGGTGTACCTGAATGCCCACTGAGCTCGAGCCGGGCTTCGCTAAGCATCCACATGACGGTTTATAGCGTATTGCACATCTCGCCGTCCTGACTTGGACATTTCTCGTTTCAAGTTCGCCTCGCCGTGCCGCAGCCATTCAACTGGATCCTTTCCAGCCAAGACCTCCACCTCTCTCACTAGGTCATTTTGCCGACACAGAAGTCGAAGCGGGGCAAGGGCCTTTTCACCCGGAGGGGACCCATGCACCGATACACACTCCTTCAGGAGCATCATCGCTGAACCCAGATGTTGACGTCTGCCATAGTATTCAATTAGAGACCCGTACGACAATGCATCAATATTGCGGCCAGCCTCTTCCACTCCCTGTTTGAACGAGAGCGCGCGGGGCATTCGGTTGTTGCGAACAAGCATCTGCAGGACGAGGCGATCGCTGTACGCTGTCGGAGTCTTTGAAAAGGCAGAAGAAAGAGTAATTAAGGTGATTTCGACGACGTAGTTTGAAATCGATGAGTCCAACCAAACTCACCTTCCCACGTATGGAGAACTGCTCATCATGGTATGCCAAGGCTGAATCAATACTGCCAGCGTTGGTTGTCACTTCAAGCATCCCATTCAGCATGTGAAGGTCAACAATTCCTTCGTCCTCCGCCTGTTGCATCACAAACCGGGCACTCTGAAGGTTTTTCGTTCGAAGCCATCCCTGCGAGATGAAATCCGGCATGTTCTCTCGGAGAAGAGGAACTAGCTCGAGCATTGACGGACTGTTTAAATTCTTTCGGAAAACGTCTTGAATCTTCTTCAGACGAGACATGGGCATGCCTGGAAGTGCCAACCCGAGCTCAGCAATCACAGGGTCACTCGCGTCATTCAATGATTGTATTGACAAATCTTCAGCATCTCTGACGCTGACAGGAACAACACCAGGAATATTCTTTGCTGCCATTTTTCTGGAAGACTCTTCCTCCAAAATCATATCTTCTTTGTTAATGTCTGCTTTGTTCACAAACTCTGCCTCCGAGATCCCATCGATTGTAGTGTGGCGAGTAGGACTTTCCATCGAGGAGAACTCGCTTGGCTCCTGTCTCGTGCTATCAGAAGACAATGCTTCGACTTTTTGCTGGGTCGCTAGCTCCTCTTTCAGACTTGCATAGATTGATTCGAACTCATCTGCATGTTCAGAGCGCTGCACACTCTCAGTCTGATCAATGAGCACGTCATCAGTCTCCAACTGATCAACGCCATTACGCGCGCCTCGCACAGGGAGGTCCTGGTCCGTCTCGTCGAAGATCCGGGCCAATTCCTCGTCGATGTCATCCTCTTCCTTCAGAGACTGGTACAAAGATCCCAAGTCGAAATTGCCGTCTTTTGTCGCATTCGACCCCTTCCAGCTAGAGGTAAGTCCTGGAAACTCGCTCTCTGCCAACTTGAACAGCTCGCGAGCTTCGTCCTCATCTACCTCAATGTCTTCGTCACTTCCCTTGATTTCATCTTTTAGGCCACCATAGAACTCATGAAATCTGTCTTCCGTTGTTCCTGGGTCCATCGTTTCCTGCTAAAGAACGTTCGAAAAAGACGAATGTGAGATCGGGCTGGAACGTCTACGATGACATATACACATCGACACAGCCGCCGAGAATAGCCATCGAGAAGTTTCAGTAGAAATCTTCCATGATCTACCCGTGTTTCGATCCAGAGTGGACTACCGTGGGACGAAATGTCCCGAACAAGCTCAACTGGTAACGTGCAATAGACACGGGGTTCGCTCGCAGAAGCCGCCTTTGTTCCGGTCTTACCGATTTTTTCTCCTCCAGCAAGCGGGTTTCAAGCGCAGTGATCCGAGTCTTCTCTGGAGAGATCGGTCCAGTATTTCTTAGCTGGCGCGGTCTTGTCTTCCATCGCATGATGTCATCGTCAAAATACCATTCCTCTTCATTTCGTGAATCGCTGTCGTCAGCCGGTGGAGACTGTTCCCGTGTTGCCGGAATGTCAGTGGAAACGGAAGCCGCCTTGGCAAGTCGTGGTCGCGTTTTCCATTTCATAACGTCGTCGTCAAAGTACCACTCCTCCGCGGTCTCTTCTACCTGGGCGGCTACCACCTCTTCTTCGGCCTTGGATCTGAGCGCCTTTTCCTCCAGGTATTTCTCTCGAGTACCAAGTAAATCAAGGTGACTTTTCTCGGTCGACTCTTCTTCTTCGAGCAAGTTCGGGTACATCTCAGGGTCAATGTCATCGATGGTTGACCCGATCGAATCATTATACTGCATCCCTTCAAACTTGGCTCTCCGCAACCTTTTCCCCATAGCCTCGGGCTCATCGTGCCAATCCACATTCTTTCGGCCAACCTCTATCGGATCGAGCCCTGGGATCCTGGTATCACGATACTGAGGTCGCGGACGAGCGACCAGTAGTCGAAGTGAATTGGCGCAGAGGTACCCCTTGCTCTCTCTACCCGCCCACATGGCTCCGATACTGTTCTTGTCGACCGCCTGGGAGCAGGCGTGTAGCAACGCCGACAGCTTTCGAGTATCGGGACCATACTCTCGCTCTCCGAAAGACGCGTGTCCTTTCTCCCTAGGTACCGTTAGAGAGTTGTCTTCTTCAGGCTGCGTTTGAAGGGTGTTTCCAGATTCAAGATCTCCAACATCGCGGTCAGACGCCGTCAATCTCAACAACGACGGCTGACTCTCGATCTCCGAGTGGTCCACAGGCCCCCTTAGCATATCTAGATGGGATTTAGAGCCAATTGGACGTAGATGGTCCATTTTTCTTATGTCACTTGCCAAAAAGATAGCTTTTGCTGTCGCCGTGTCTCCGGCCGCCGCGGCGCACAAAATGAGCGCCGCCGTGAAACCTTCGTCTTGTTCCACTTCGGCGACCTCCGCCAAAATTAGAATCTCATTAGCCAGTTTTCCATGGTGAGCGGTGATGTTTTCTCTTCGCATGTTCTTCTTGGAGGTACCACGCTCATAACGAAGAGCCGTCTGGTGACTTCGAGCCACAGCCCGTAGTGCACTAGTAAAACAAAGGGTAGTCGGCTTCTGCTCCATGACCTGCATCTCTTCGAGAACATTGATTGCTCTTTCTGGGTGTCCTCGGGCCGCGCATAAACGAAGCTGAGCACCGTATGCCATTGTATCCGGTTGGAGCCCAACCACTCGCATCTCTTTCCAACGCTCCCATCCCAGCCTTCCGGCTCTATCCCGCACAGATGGCGGGATGTGTCCCGCATTACAAACCTTGTAGCAGGCTGCGAGCAGCGACGTGTAGGCCGCTACTGTTGGAGGTACACCTTCCGACACCATTTCTTTCAGAACAGCATCGCATCCTTCGGGATCGCCCAGCTTCGCATGAATGTCGACGAGAATCGACCAACTATAACTCGAGACGGGATGCTGATTCTCCTTCATGAGCCGAAAGATGCGACGAGCCTCCTTGGGAGTGCGGCAACAGGTCACCAATGTTGTATAAGTCTCTTCTCCAAAAGCTGAGACGGGGAGAGAGAGATCGGTCAGTAGGCACTTGAGCGCTTTCGCTATTCCTACGGGCTTGTTCTTGGTTCCATGTCGATCTCGGTACGCACGCAACGCCAAGGCAATGGAATGGTCGGTCGGAAGAGCTGGTCTCAGCTTCGAGTTCACTGCGCTCCCATCAGCAATACGCTGTTGTTCCGAGCGATAATTGTCCATTTGTTCCTTCACACGAATGGAAAATTGGCGGTACTTGTGTCCCAGGTATGTCGGTTCTGGAGTAGGAATGCTGGTGAGGCCGGAAGTGTTTCCAACAAGGTCATCCAAGAGGGCATTACCATAACCGTATTCGTCTTTGCCCGATTGTTTCGGCTCTGATTTATCCCAGTCTTGTAGTTCCTCCCACCTTTGCTCGAACGCTTGTCGGCGCGGCCCAGCCTTGGATCCAGGCGATGAGTGCCTCCCTACTTTGTCGTGGTACTGATCACGTTGCCGTCGATTGTATGTCTTTCGCTGCTTTCTAGTAGGCGGTCGTGGTTTGGAGAACGCGGATGCTCCTCCTTTCCGCTTCCAGCGAACTTGATGCTGAAACAATGGGGAGGAAGATGCAGATTCAATACGCGTCTCAAGAGATTGGAAGGTCGCTCGATCATCCAACACGAGAGGATGTAGTGCCGCCAAAGTAGACAAGCTCGAAGCGTTAAAACTCAATCCATTTTGAAGCCCCCTTCTCACTTCGTCAGCTCGCCGAATGGACGACGCGTTCTGGACATGTCTTGGATGATTCGCCAGAGCCCGCGACAGCATCATGGTTCATGGTCCGCAAGCTTGAAAGAGTGGTCATGCTCCGTGATGGCTGACCACCACAAACTGCGCAAGATGTCTCGGTTCGTGCGCGCAGTGACAGGAGTAGCACGGCCGGACAGACGAGCGGATATCAGCCGTTCTTTGCTCCCGCCAAAATCTGATGGGACGAAACGACAAACGACCTAGGTTCCTACCGGTACAGCCGACACAGACTCTATGATACCTGTACGATACCTGGTAGGTTCTAGATACAACAAGAGTTTCAGCTATGCCAAGCGGTACATGTACTAACAAACATCCGCTTACTTCTTTGTGCCCCCAACAGACTCCTTGAGTTTGAAGTGAAAATGTTCTCTCGTCGTCCTTCTGTATGGATATCTTGGCGGACCAAACTTTGGAAGGGGTGCGACCTCTGCATCAATATTGAAGTACGTGAATACTGCTGTACTGAAACGTGGTCTGGTCGACGTCGTAACTACGCGATGGACCGCTGATCGGTATGTATCGTTGGCAAGAAAGGAAATCTGGTCTCCGCTGTTGATAACCAGCATTCCAGGAATCGGAGGCACATCAAGCCACTCGTTCCCCATCTGAACTTGCAGTCCAGGATTTCTATCCGTCGCAAGGATTGTGAACGATCCCCAGTCAGTGTGAGGACCGGCACCAAATTTTCCGTTGGAGGGATCAGACGGATCACCAGCGTATCTCATCTGTTTGAGAACAAGAAATGGTTTAGAGCCTATGGCATTCCGATCTGTCTCACCGAGTCCCATCGCGTCAAAGAGTAGCTTGTTAAGCCGCAAATTAAGTTTGTACGCAGCAGATGCATACTCCCGAGCCACTGCAGCGTGATCCGTTACGTCTGGATAGAAGTTCTTGCTTCCCTTGAAGACGTCGTTAGGATCTGTCAAGGTCGATGAGTCGGTGATGAGCTTGTTGTTGGTCATCATGAATTGCTCCTTGGTATCGCCAGTGTGTTGCAACGTTCCCTCTGAATCCAGCGCCTGTATACCTGAACCAACGTAGCCGATATCCAGTTCGGAGTCGAATGGCATACATGTCTTGGCGTGTAGGGGAAGTTCAAAGATTTGTGCGCTCACAGCGAATTGGCGTTCGACGAGCGAAGCGTCTATTCCATGATTCTTTACGTAAAAGAAGCCATAGTGCCGTAGAGCAGCATCAAGAATAGCGACTGCCGTCTCATCTCCTTCGGAAAGGTCCAAAATAGGGACGCTCTGAGGCACTTTCACCATGGTCAAACGTCAAGAAGTGAGAGAAGCTGTTCAATCACATCAGAATTTGGAAACCCCGGACTTTTGCAAACAAATCGCCGGTCAGACGGG